>CM076581.1:1715812218-1716112715 GCA_034641835.2 Pinus albicaulis
GTTCACAGTTGATGGGCCAGCTTACACAGTCATAGATGCAGAGCAGCAGCGGTCATGGTCTTCAGTCATAGCCAGGGGCAGTGAGCAGTCCGAGCCATGGGACTTGGGCTATTATTGGCCATGGTGGCGATGGGACCCGGGCGGATTGTTGATTGGCTGGTACCATGAGAGGCCAGTTTGGGATCCTGGCATTGAGATGTCCCTTCATATCAGGGTGATGCAGGAGACAGAGAGGTTTCAGTGGGACCCAGGCACATTTTGCAGTATCGGCAGGGAGCATCAGCTAGAGAGTAGGCTTGTTCAAGCATTGCTTGAGAACAAGCAATTTTGGCCGGATGAGGATGCCACTTGGGAGAGCGAGCAGACTTTACAGCATCCATCACTTCAGTTGCTTGAGGACAAGCAACGTTTTGCCGGGGGAGACTGTAATATTCCCAATTAGCCTTGCTAATTGGAATATTTCATTTTTGCTTTATTTTGCCGTTTTAGCTAGAAATAATAAATAAAGTGAGAAATAAGAGGGGTCACCTCACTTTAGTCACCTCACTTTATAAATAAAGTGTTCTTTTCCTAGTTGATTGACGTTATAACTTAGAGAGGGGGCCTTGGGGGTCCACATGAGTATGATGGGGAGGCATCAAGCTGACCCAAGGTTAACTGCGCAGGTCAAAGGAGAGTAAGGACGCAGTTAAGTTTTGGAGGGAGTTTGGCATTATAAAAGGAGGGGTTCTCACCTCATTTGGACATTCATGATTTGATATTGATATTGAGAGCTAGACTTCTGTCTGCTTCAGCACGCCGGTTGTTTAGTCGGTCTGCAGCACTGTTTAGTGCAACCGAGTGTCTCCGGTCGGAGATCTCACCCTTAGCCTCGTGGGACTTCGAGTGCCTGCCCTGGTAAGGTTATTTCTGGTTTCACCCTTAGCTTCGGGGGACTTCGAGTGCCTGCCCTAGTAAGGTTATTTTCTGAGTAACATCCTTCAGTTTCAGCAGTTTCAGGTGGAGATTTGGAGAGGAAGAAGCCCTTCTTGTGGCTGCGCAGATCTAGAAGGCAGAACGCTGTTTCAGGGGGAGGAAGGACGCAGTTCAAATCTGGGAGGAAGGACGCTATTCCAGGAGAAGAAAGGACGCAGATCAGACTTGGAGAGAGGACGTTGTTCCAGGGAAGAGAAGGACGCAGATCTGAAGATACATTGGCAGATCCAGCCTTGGAGATTGCAGATCTAAGGAGATATTTGCAAATCTAGTTCAACAGGGTGCAAATTCAAGGAGTAGCATTAGAACCACTGATGATCTTGGATTCATTGATATTGGTAGATCCACTTTGGAAAGTGTATCCGGGAGATAGCATCGCATCCTGCCTTGATGATTCAACATCTCGAGGAGATATTGTCCCTCTTAGCCCAGATCCGAAGATAGCCTCAGCCTGGCCTTAGAGGACGCAGATCTGGAGTTATAGGACACAGATCTGGAAAGGAGGATTCAGATCTAGCAGATCTGAGGGAGAGAGAACGCAGATCCAGACAGGGAGGACGCAGATCTGATGAGCAGAGTCTGGTGAGTGAGGTTTGATAGCGTTTTCAGTGGTTTTAGCCTGGAGGAGTTAATCTTGCCATCTGGAGGTTCTGTGGTCAGTATTTCATCTGTCTTCTGCGCTGTCACTAGCAGAGATAACGTTTCTATTGGTGGGGGTTTGGAGGATTGAGATCAGTCATCTTCTAGTCTTCAGTTTGTAGCTCCATTGCAGTTCAGCAGCATCTCTTCTTCAGCCAGCTAGGACGCTATCCTTATTTGTAGCCATTGTTTGTCTGAGAGGGTCTCCACTTGCCTAGGGCAAGGATAGGTGCACTCATTCTGATTATCTTGTACTCCTATCTATGTGTTCTGAGATTAATAAAATGGCTTAGTATTCTGGCATTATATGTACTTGTTCCCTGATCTGGTTCCATCATTGTATTTTCTATATCTGTCTGGCATATTTCTGTGTATTACTGGTTATTTCCCTTTGGGGATATTACAATTCCTTAGTTCGGACTGTGGAAGACTGCAGTAACTTCTTTGTAATTGCAGCAGGTTCAGACCTTTACAGAGAGCTGCAAATACTTCAGGACATATGACAAGGAGCTGCCATACTTCTCGGACCTGTGATAAATACATATGCTTGGATAAAAACAGTGATATAAACTCCCATAGAAACTCGTGATATGAAGCTCAGACTTTGGAATTAAGGTCAACATCTCAAACTTGTTTAGGTTTCCAGATTCGGATTAGCCACAAGAGCTCAAACTCCACCACAATCAGCTAAGAGTCCAACACAGTTACTCGAACCTTACCTCAGATTGTAGCTCGGAAAGTTTTGTTGAAGGCCAGACCTGTGAACCGTCTTTTGCATTGAGTCTCAGAACAACAACAAATTTGTGGGAGATCAAATTACAGTGAACAATCTCCATTTAGGATCAGTCCTGTGGTTGTCCTATGGTAGCTCGAAGTGCAAGCTCGAACAACCACCTCGAATCAGTGGTAAAACTTGGCAAGTCTGATTGGGTGCTTGGACTTAACACTTCAGATCTGTGTGGAGAAGTCTCACTCAGATTATATATGCTACAACATCCTGTGGAGGATTAGTAAGCTGCCACCAGACTTCAGCGCAGATTGCAGTGGCTTGAATATCGACATATTGTTCACAAAACTAAGTGCAAAAGCATCGATTGATGCTCTTGAACAATAGAGAAATTGGAGCTTTTGACAGTAAAGTTTGTTGATGACAATTTGAAGATATTCTTCTAGTAGATGGTGGAGAAGCTTTCAAGCAAATCTAGAAGCAGCCTTCTTAAGCATTGCTTGGAGCATTGATTGAAGACTTATTTTTGGAGTTTTTCATTGGAGAACTGTTGAAGACATTTTATTGAGAAGCTTTGACTGATCTTGGAGATAACATTGAAGACCATGATGCAACACTGATGACATCATGAGGCGACTTGGAGAATTTGCTTGGGGATAATGAAGTGCAGTAATGACACCTTCTAAAAGATCAAGGTTGTCATTGATGATGTGACATGAAGATTAAGTAAAGGGATAGCCAAATATCATCAGGGCTCGTTGAAGAAGACATTGGGAGCCATGAAGTATAACCAAATATATCTTGACGAAATGAAGCAGGAGGTTGGAGCCTCATAGAGACAAAGTTGGTGCTTATACTGAAAATAGGGTTGGACCCCTAGAGGATAGGTGTCGACATGGGTCTACAATCCTCCATGTGGAATCTGCTAAGGATGTCCACAATATACTTCCCTTGTCCCAGGAAGAAATGCCCCTCCTCCTGCCACACCTCCAAACCCAAAAAGTAAGGCATCAAGCCAATGTCCTTCATCTCGAACTCCGAGGCAAGATCTCTCTTGCAACCCTCTATGAGTCTCTTTGCACCCGTAATGAACAAGTCATCCACATACAACACCAGAATGAGAGCCTCCTCACTTATCACAATAAAGTATAGGTTTGGATCTACATCACTCTTTGTGAAACCCATCTCTTGCAAGTACGTATCAATCCTAGAGTACCAAGCTCTAGGAGCTTGCTTTAGGCCATAAAGTGCCTTCTTCAGTCTGCATACATGGGACTCCTTCCCATGCACCTCAAAGCCCTGTGGCTGCTCAATGTACACCTCCTCTTGTATGAAGCCATTGAGAAATGCGGTCTTCACATCCATCTGGTGGATCTTCCAACCCATTTCTGCTGCTATCGATATAATGGAGCGAATGGAAGTATATCGAGCCACAAGAGCGAAGGTCTCCTCATTATCAACTCCCTCTACTTGGGAGAACCCTCTAGCCAGAAACCTTGGCTTGAATTTCTCAATGCTGCCATCTGCAGCGTGCTTTACCTTATAAAGCCATCTGGAAGTAACCATGGATTTGTCCTTAGGCCTCGACACCACCTCCCAAACATCATTCTTCATGATAGAAGAATACTCCTCTTGCATGGCCTCTCTCCAGTCCTACTAGCTCGCTGCCTCATTTTGCAAACTGTCAGTTGCAGATGGGGCAAGTTGCGGAGAGTCGTTGCGGGAGGCAGAGAGTCGTTGCGGGTTGGGGATGGTTGGTGGGCAGGTGGCGAAGCGCGAACATGCGGTAGCACTAGTGGCAAGAACAGTCGACAGCAAATAGGAAGAAAGACTCCCGAAAGAAAAGTCAAGTGCAAAACAGAACAAGGAACAGCGGAGCGCAGCAAATCAGCTAAACGGAAAAGAAGCAAAGACTGCCAGTGCCAAGAAAAGCGATGGATAAGCAAGGAAGAGAAACAAGCAGGCAGTTAGTTCTGGATTTTTTGGGTTTTGTTGTATATCGAGCTCTGCGAAGTCTCTGAATGTAAAGTGCTGCACAGAAAGATTAATATACAAGGATGTGTTTTGTGGTCCTAAGATATGTATTGAAAGAATGACTGTCAATGTATGGTGGTTATGCGATTATTTAAAAATTTTTATGATAGCTCTGTCTAATGTATTGATAGTTCTTTCAGCAAATGTTATGTGTTAAGAGTTGGTTCCTGCATAGTCATAATGTATTGGTATTAGATCTTATAATATTCGTTCCATTGTGATGGTGTGGTTCTAGTTCTCCTATTTCATTAAGGTCACGACCTATGTCATAGGGTTCGGCGAATTTGAACCTTGAGGTTCGAAATTCGGCGAACCTCAAAAAAAATTTCAAATTCGTTTAGATTTGGCGAACCTGAAAGCCGAACCTGAAGGCGAATATGAAAGCCGAACCCGAACCTGAAGGCGAATTTAATGGAAAAAATTCATTTAGGGTCGATTTTTAATGAATTTAGGGTTTTTGTTTTGGCGGATTTGGTCTGAGTGGTTTTAAAAAAACAGTGGGCAAGTTTCTCTTCCTGCCACGATTTTCCCTTCCCGCCATAGTGGGATGATGTTGGATTCATTATTTAATAGTTACTGCGTGATTTATCTTGCAAAGCAAATTCGTGATTTATGATTTATCCGATCGTGTTTTAGCAACTGCTGTTGTGGTTTTTTTGTTTGGTTGTTGCTACAGCCTACGCCTGTGGTCGACTCGTCGAGGAGCTGCTCAGTGTTGCAGCGTGCTGTCCAGTGTCGTGGTGTTGCTGTAGGCTGCCCAATGCCGTGGTGTTACAGGTTAGTTATCAAATCTTCACAGCGATATTCACATGGCATTGACTGTAGTATTTACCTCTGTTCAGTGGGTACCGTATTAGCATGCCCCTCCCACCATGTACATAGAAGTTATTACATTTAGAGAGAAATCCCATGTACATAAAAATAAAATCTATAAATTCCAGCATTTCAGGCCACAGAGGAAGGGATTTCCCGTTTTGGTTTGGATGTATACATACCTCTATTATTGAGACACCCATTGTTGCTGTGGTAGCTACCAACGCTGCTAATCTAATTTCGTCTTATCTCTGCTACCAGTGCAAGTACCGTTGAATCCTAACACAATAATTCATCCTTGCCTCATCACATTCGTGTGTTGTTCCTGCCCTCACTACGTCTTACGAATGAATCACAACCCATTTATTTTTATTAATACGAGTCTTAACAAGCGTGCATAATTGTGAAAAGATAGCAAGCATCCCATTACCGACCACCCACTACGATCTGATTATGACTACCCCAAACTCTCCATGCATATATATATATATATATATGTGCATGTCCACACGGTTATACTCCACCCAAGGCTTCTGAAAGTCTGGCAGAAGATATACAGTCTGCCGCTGCTGCAACAATTTCCTTTGCAGGTCAGCTCTCCGTTCTAATGCCATTTTATGTTTTTAATTTGTACTCTAAAATGTAGAGTTGAAAAAACTTTCATCATTTGTTTTGTTTCACACAAATAATGCACCTGCGATCCACAGCACCTATGAGTGTGGGTGATCTCTATGTATGTGCCAGAGTATGGCAGAAAAACAGTGTGTTGACTCTAGATGATGCATTGGGTACATTGAAGGTGAACACTGTAATTAGTGTTGATGTTATTGTGTGTGGACATTTGTTATTACTTTGGATTGTAATTTGGATAGTGATATTCAAGTTATGCAAACAGCTTTGTTAAATCTTATATGATTCCACAGGGTTTTAGGATTTTGATTTTGAGTAGAAGTTTAGGGGTCAAACATAACTCATACTTACTTAATTATCACCCTGGCTAGGAGGTCTACACAAGGTGCCCTGATGCCAGTGTATGCACTGAACCAAAGAGGCCTAAGATTCTGTGAGGATTGTAAAGACAATCTCTCAGCAAATGAAACCTGATCTTATCACCAATTTTGGATTGGTGAGGGAGATGATGTGCATCATTTGGTTGCCTATGCATTTGCTGTTATCTGGTAAAGATGTCTTAGACGTTAAACCCGCTTCAGCCCAATTTCCCTGTCACTGATATGGTGGATTATACAGGCTGGGTGCCAATTGATGCCAATTCCTTATAATGCAGATAACTATTTAGGTAATCCCTAGTGTATTTCATGATGAAACTCGTCAATTTATTCCTTGTGATACATTGTTCATGCCACATGGTACCGGTATTATGGTATATAATTGTTGGAGTAATAGTTTGTGCATGAACTGTTTGACAAAATATATTAAACATCCTAGAACCAGCAAGACTTTTTTTAAATTTTATTCCTTGCATATTGGGTATAGATGCATGATTGAAAGCTGATCAGTGATACTGATAAGTCTTTTGTGACTAGAAAACAAGATATGTTGGTATAAAACATAAAATTTAAAAAAATCAGTTTCGATGATTTAAATGTTCATTATAAGGACCAATTTGTAACTTGTAAGCAGGCGATCCAGTTCCGATAAAACACTGTTTTTCATATTCTCTTTAACATTCTCTGATATTGTTGTCTTTCTCTAGAAAATAATGGTTGGTCGGAAAAAAATATTAGGAAAATTTTGAAAAAAATAAATTTCGAAAGTTTTTTCCCAAAATTCACCGGTATACCTCTTAAACCAATAGAAATTCACTGGTATATGGAGGTCAGAGACAGTGTATTGAATTTAGTAGTGTCACACTGTGAGTGTGGATGTAATGTTCCCAACTGGAATATCCCAACTTGCAATTAAAATTTGAGTTTGAACTAAGTTCCAATGAGTCTTCTGGTGAACTGTCTTTTCAAGCGCTTAATGAGCACACTGAAGAAAAATATTTTTATAAAATAAGGGAATTTTATTTTTTATTTATATCTTGAAGTTATTTTTATATACATGTATTTAATTTTTAATTTTTAATTTATATATTCTGGATGTAATATTGAATTGTGAATTCAATAATCATTTATTTTACATATTTTAATACATTTTTTTAAAAAATAAATTGGAAATATATGAAAACATGTATTTATGATTTATTTATAAATAATAAAACACATAAAAGAAATTGTATTTAATGTTTGTGTTAATTTATTTTTTTCCTATTTTAACAATTATATTTTATAGTCCATTAAAAGAAATTGTATTTAATGTTTGTGTTTATTTATTTTTTTCCTATTTTAACAATTATATTTTAAAGTCCATTTTAAATCTCCGATTTACTTTTAAAAAATAATTATAAATAATAAAAACAATAACATTTTTTAAATCATAAATGTAAATAGACGATATGCTTACCTCTGAAATAATAACATACGGATACGATGATCCATGGCAATCCCTTTGAATTTCTGCCAATCTCTTTACCAATTCAGTTAGTTTAAATTTAAAAAATGTGGCTTATTTGTATTTTATTTTATAATTCTTATCATCTATTTAATTAAGTTTTCCACTAATGCTTTCAAAATTCAGTTAGTTTAAAATTGTGGCTTATTTGTATTTTATTTTATAATTTTTTTCATTTATTTAAATTTTAATTATAGTGTGCAAACAAATTGCAGAAATACTTGCAATGGCACCTCCAAAATCAATGGCAGAAGCATGGAAATATGTGGAGAAATTGGATGGGTCTAGTGGGAGACATCTTAAATGCAAACTATGCAATGATGAGTTTGTTGGGTCTTTAACTAGAGTGATGGACCATTTGCTGTCTATCTCTAATGGTAAAGGAGGTGGTGTTGATGGTTGCAAGAATGTGTCTGCAAAGCTCAAGGAGATACTTCAAAGAGATTATGATAAACTGAAGAATGCCAAGCAGGTGAAAGAAAAAAAAAGGCAGCGTATTCAAATAGAAATTGAAATGAATTATGGCTCATTCTCCTCACTCTCCTCGAGCATGGTTGGCATTGGAAGTTCATCTCAGCCAAAGAGCAGTAAATCTGGTGGGACAGCAACATTAAATTCTCTTTGGAAGCCCAAGCAGAAGCAAGATGTTGATGATGCAGTAGCTGATATGTTCTTTGAATCTGCCATTCCATTTAATGTGGCAAGAAGTCCTTATTTCCTCAATGCATGCAAGATGATTGCGGATTTTGGTAAAGGTTATGTCCCTCCCAGTTCTGAGACAATAAGGACCACTCTTTTGAAGAGGTCAAAAAAAAGGGTGACAAGTAGATTGCAAAAGATCAAAGACTCTTGGAGGGAAACAGGGTGCACAATTTTACCAGATGGTTGGTCAGATATGAATCATAGACCTCTAATTAATGTGTTGGTTCATTCCCCTAGAGGTATACTTTTTTTGAAGGTAGTTGATGCATCAGGAAATAAAAAAACCTCTATAATACATTTTCAAGATTTTAGAGGAAGCTATTCTTGAAGTTGGAGAAGAAAAAGTGGTCCAAGTTGTCACTGATAGTGCTTCAAATTGTGTTGGAGCTAGAAAGTTGATCATGGAAAAATAAATAAAAATATATTGGACACCTTGCGCTGCTCATTGCCTTGACTTATTGTTGCATGACTTGGCCAAGTTTCCACGGATTAATGAAACAGTTCGGAAGGGGAAACAAATTGCGCACTTCATATTCAACCATCAACTCACTTTGAGTTTTTACAGGAGTAAAGCATCTAGAGAGCTGCTAAGGCCTTGTGAAACTAGATTTGCTACATATTATATCATGGTCAAAAGACTAGTTGAAGAAAAATCAAGTATAAGAGGTATTTTTTTCCACAATGACTGGGAAAACTCTGCCCTTTCAAAGGAAGCTAAAGGAAAGGAGTTGGAACAGGTGATTTTAGGAAATACTTTTTGGGACAATGCTCTAAAGATCTTAAAAGTATGTGAACCAATTGTTGATATGCTCCGCATGGTTGATAGTGATACCCCTTCCATGGGATTTGTTTATGAAGGCATGGATCGTGCTAAGGAATCCATTGCAAAATCTTTTAATAATGAGGAAAATGAATACATTGAAATATGGGAGGTGATTGATGAAAGATGGAAGATGTTTCATAGCCCTTTGCATGCAGCGGTTTGTTATTTGGATCCTAGACTCTTTGGGATAGAAAGAACAAATGATGCAGAGGTCATAAATGGCTTTTATGAAGCAATTGAACGGTTGGTCCCAGATTTAGAAGAATCCAGGAGAATTAGAGAGCAGCTTTGGGCATACAGGTTGGAGGAGGGAATGTTTGCAAGGACTAGTGCTGTACAGGATAGGCCTAATGTTTCGCCAGGGAGATGGTGGCAGTTTTATGGATCAGAGACTCCTGAATTGCAACGTTTTGCAATTCGTGTTTTAAGCCAGGGATCAAGTGCTTCTGCTTGTGAAAGGAACTGGAGCAACTTTAACCATATTTAGTCCAAGAAAAAAAACAAATTACTGTCTACAAGGTTGGAAGACTTTGTTTATGTTCGCGGCAATTTGAAGTTGGCCTTGAGCAGTGTGGCCAAAGATGCATCTAGTTCCTCTCAGTCGTTGTTTGAGTCCATACCAGAAGAAGATGATATTTGCATGGATGATGACTCACTAGATAAGTCAAATGATGACTTTGATGATCACTCTTCTAGTGGCTTTACTAGGCCATTTTCTTTTGATGATTTAGAGATTTAGAGCTTTATGATGTTGCAACTTGAAACTTGCAAGTAGGCCAAATGATAGATAATCTATGTTTTTGAATTTTGTAGAAGAATTTTATGGATTATAGCTACTTTGACATTATAAACTCCTTTTTAAAATTTTGAAATTTGAAGATGTTCTCCATGGTTTTGAAATATAGCTTTATTGTAAATTGTAATTCGTATGCTTAAATTCTAATTATGTTTTGATTATGAAAATTATGCGATTCATTTTTGTATTTCCAAACTACTATGGTGTATCATGTATGTTTACATTTAAGTTTTAACTAATGTCATTGATATAATTAGAGCATGCTATGATTAAGTTATTCATGTGTGTTTACTAATCAAAATTTTTATTCATAGTTTTATAATTTATTAATTGATTTTGATTTTTAATTAATTTATGCCATATATTTTTATATTTATTGAAAAATATGTATAGTTGAACCTAATGTCGAACCTCATTACGAACCTCATCAGAAAATTCGAACCCGAATCGAACTTAATCGTTGCCGAACCCGAATTCGAACCTGAACCATGTGACATAGGTCACAACACGCCTCGGGTGAGACTCCTTGCTCTCCTTTGAGCAAGGTGACAATGTCAGCGTTGTCCTAGACTACAGCGGGATCTTGTTGGCCTCTAAGCCCCAACCTGCCTCTTGCCCAAAAGTCATCCTTTCGCCAACAATGAGCATCTGTGACTGTGAGGATGGAACACTGCGCGAGCAAATTGTTGATTTTGTAGCATTGGAAAGTGTTCCAAGTCTCATATTTTGGGAAGATGCTTGGACATTAGTATTCCAGATAACCCAGAAATCATTTGTGGAAATTCCACTCAGATCATGCTTTATTAAAATAATTAATTATTTTAATGTGATCCCTAAGTCTAAACTTAGGGAAATTAAATAAGTAAAGGGTATTAATAAAACAGAGTGTGAATCTTCTAGAAAATGAAGATCAAGTCATCTTTTAATCTAAGCCATTGATTAAGGATATAATTTGAGTCGTCGATTCATCAACGAGAAGACTATAAGAAAAGGCTTGAGGGTCATTTGGAAAGCAAGCTGGGCACATTCTCAGTACCCGAAGGAAATCGATTCTAAAGTAAGAGAATTCGATTTCAGAGGATGAAGTTGTAGAGGCAGGGTAGCAGAGACAGAAGGAGTAGGGGGAGGTCAGCAGAAACGAAGATAAGGAAGGCAGAAGACGGAGAGGAGGAAGTGCTAAGCAGCAGTACTGGCCCTCCACGTAGAGTGACGTAGTCCAACGCAGTGTCTGCGCAGAGGAGCCAGGCAGAGAGATGCAGTCCAACGCAGTGTCTGTGCAGAGGGGCCACACAGAGTGACGTAGATGGAGAATTTCCTACCGTGTGTCGGGAATTCTTTCGAGGTGTTCGGAAAATTCATCTCAGGTGTATGCTAAATATTTGTTCATCATATATTATGTAAAGGATCTTTTACTGCTGAAGATTAATATAAAACCTGATTTGCTGCACCGGTTTTCCCACATCGGGTTTTTCCAGGGACAATTGTCCAAAAATAACTGTGTTCATGTGGTTGTTTCTATTGTGTTATACTTGTTCTATTTGTTCTTCTGCTTTAATATTAAAGTGAATGCTGCAACTGTATTTATTTCAAAATTTACTGAAGCATCTGTAAATAACTTATTATAAATAAGTAGGCGAAATAAATCAATCACTGCAGTAGCATTTTCAGATTGAAAATTTCACATGGTATCAGAGCTAAAAGGAAAAGACAAAAGAGGAGGTTCTGCAATGGAACTGAGATCCGACATAGATGCAACAACAGCTTGGAAGGGTTCATGCAGTCCTCCAGAACACATGGAGAAACAGAGAAATCATGACATGTTAGTTCTAGTATGCAAACTAGAAGAAGATTTCGCTTGTGTGTCAAGCACAGCCTCTCCAGGAGTTTGGTATATTGACAGTGGAGTATCTGCTCACATGACGGGTGTTCTAGAGTGTTTTTCAAGCTACCAGGAAGAGTTTATGAACTTTCAGATCACAATGGGAAAGAAGGCCAAATGTACGCCCATTGGTAGAGGAACCATAATATTTTAGACAGAAGCTGGTAACAAGCTTCGGGCTATTAACTCTGTTAATGATATTTGGCCATCCGTCCAAGTTATCTTTGAGCAGAAAGATTTAATAAAGGAAGCAAGTGAAGCCCTTCAAAAAGTCAAATAAGAACTTGACAAGAAGCCAGAGGAAGCTACAGAGATAATTAAGTTTCTAAAATCTAAGAACATGCATGAGTTAGAAGCAATTGGAGTAAGTGACAGGACTGGAACAATTTTAGAGGTTAAAAAGGTAATTCCCAAAATAAACTTAATGGTACAACTTGAAGATAAGTGCCAAGCCATGGAGTTAGAAATAAACAAATTTATGAATAAGATTGATGTTCTAAGGCAGAAAGGTCTGCCTAATCCATTGGTGATTAATGACAGATTGATGAGGTAGGAAGACTATGACAAGAAGATCAGAGAAGTGGCCAAAGAACAGTCTAACAATTCATCTTTGAAAGGAATTCCAATAGGGAAGGTACTTTATCAGATATTTGAAAATCTCTATTACCTCCAGCATGAGGTAAATCACCTCTTTATAAACAAGCCTACTTTCACCAAGTACACTGAAGCTGATGAAATTTACAGAAGGATGGTGAAGATTAAAATCCCAGATGAAGATACTTGGGAGAAATTGTATGATTTACTGTGACAGTGAAATGTAAAGCGGGTAAACAGAGTAGTCAAGGTTAAAGAGTAACAGATCAAGCAGTTTAAAGTGAAAAACAGAGTTTAAAGATGAAAGACAGAGTTAAAGGCAAATTAGCGAGAAAGAAAAAGTAACAACCAGCATAAAGCAATAGTCAAAGAGACAAAGCAGCAAAATATCAAAGAGAAAACAACATATCCAAATAAGCAGGGACAACTAGCATTTAGTCTCCTAGGTGTCTATCTTCTTGCATGAAGATATTTTATTTTCCTTGAATAATTCTTAAATCAGTTTAGGATATTTTGTACTAGTTTTTGTATAAATACTTTAGAAATTCGAAGTGTTAGGGTGGATTCCTGAACATTTCTATAGTTGTAATTGATCAAAATACCTTAGGGTTCATTGTACAATTTTCAAGTCAACAGACTGGACAAGTAATAAAGGCATTGCATTATAGAACTCATGTGTTGAGCTACTTCAGTGAAGTGCATTTCAATTGTTCATTGTTATTTCTTAAGTATTCCATAAACTTGTATGTTTTCCAAATTTAAATGTTATAGCAGGAATATTATTGCAGAAATTGTTTAAGTACACTCTGTTTTGAACTGTTATTCATTTTAATGTTTTCTTCTGATATCTAAATCTGAGAATCCTTAATTGATCTCCTATCTCGATTGACCTTTTACTCTTTCATTCATCTTTCTGGTTTAAGGAATCCTTAACTGCTCCTTGATCCTGATTGAAAACCACTTCACCATTTAGCATTTAAAGATCTGATCTTGCTCAGCTACCCTGCCCTGTGAACACTTCCTTTAGAACTTGATTCTTGTCCTGTTTTCTTGATATTTTGACTCCATAGCCCAATGGAAAAGTAGACAGTACAATTATCCTTCTAAATCAGTAATTCCACCAAACCAAACCAAATATCAAACCCAGTCAATCTTATATAACTAGCCTAAAATAAATTAAAAACAACAGCGTTAAATCATAAAGAGAGAGCCATCTCTGAGCATTAGAAAGGCTAGATGCTGATCTCAAAGGTAGGTTTGTGGTTACCTATAATATTTCTTGAACACTCATAACAACCCTGGGAAATTATTGGAGTGATAACACGAGCCACAGATGTATTGCATGTACCAGGATTGAGGATAAACTTACTCTCCGTGTCTTAGCTCCAGAACAAGGGTTATGATGTATACTTTATTGGAAATAAAGTTTATGTCAAACATCCTTGCTGGAAAAGGAAGGCACGAATTGGAGTAAGGAGCCATAAATTGTATTAAGCTATAGCTCAAGTCTCCAATGGCACTAATTGGCAGTACAAATGAAAGAGACCTGAATGAATTATGGCATAGAAGATTGGGGCATTTATATCATGGAGCCTTGAAGATCCTCAAGAAGACTGTCATGGGAGCTCCAGAACTCAGCACAAGGAAAGATGAGGTCTGCAGAGCGTGCGTGTGGAAATTTCTGAATCTTTACACTTTATGCAGAAATTATTTACTGTTAATTTGGTTATGCTCCTCCTACTTAGACAAGTTATTAACTGAATAAATTCAAGTTAAAATCGAAGCAAAACACATAACAGATCTCCACCAATCCAAATCTATAACAATTTCATGCACACATAGACAAAGTGACACAGTTATTTCTGGACAAATAGTCCCCGGAAAAACCCAATGCGGGAAAACTAGTCTTCTGGCTGCTGGAGGGTTTTATTATTAAGAATTTTCTGAATACAACAAGCCTGGGTTCCATATCTGGAAAACCCGACAGAGAAATACTAGATCTATAGCTCACTGGCTGATCTAGGGCCAAAATTATGACTAATCCAAACCATCAAACGAGATTTACAGGACTCGGCCAAAATTAGGACCTAGAAACCCCAGCGCTGCCCTTGAAGCCTCTTCGTCGGCCTCTGAAGCCCCTTTGACCCTTAGCACTGCTTCGAAAAAGGTTGCGTTACCCCAAACTGGGTGATGCCTGCCCCTTAGGGTCTTTGCCTAACCCCTGAGGGTTTCCTGCAACAAATTACGCTTTCCTTGAGGGACTGCGCAACACCTGCGTAGCATAGTTGCTGCTCTTTCTGCTGCTGTTCCCCTGCTTCTCTGCGCTGCCTCTCTGAGCTGATCTCTGCCTCTTGCTGATTCTAGACCCTAGAATCATATCACCCCCTTGGTCTAAATTCCCCTCTCTGTAGCTGAAACACTTGTGAGAATTCTTAGCAAACCCACCCTAGAATCTCAACTTAGCTTCAATGCTTTGCCTCTATGTGTCTTCACAAATGACTCCAAGCCTTTCCTTTATACTTTTCTCATTGGGAAACCAACGACCATGATCGGATCTTGAATCAATGGCTAAGATTAAAAGAAAGCTTGATCTGTGTGATTTAAGACAATTTCATCACATGTTTAGTTAAATTCACTTTAATTATTTAAGTTCCCTAAGTTTTAACTTAGGAAATACATCAAAATAATTAATTAATTTAATATCTCCTAAACCAGATGAAATTTCCCAAATCAATTTTTGGGTCTTGTAGATCAAGTGTACTCTAGTCCCTCCACAAAATTTGGGAGCTAGAGCATGACTGATGCTACCGCAAATACACAAATTCTCAACAGTGCGTACTAGAGAAGTATGCCAAGGCAGCATTTCCAAGAAGCAGTAATAGGGCCAAGAGCGTATTGGAGTTGATACACTCAAACATTTGCAGACCAATGTCCACGACTACTCTCAGCGGTGCAAAGTATTTTGCTACCTTTATTGATGACCATTCCAGGAAAACATGGATCTACTTTCTTAAAACCAAAGATGAAGTCTTTGAGCGATTCAAAGAATTCAAGGCTTTGGTAGAAAATTTAATTGGAAAGAAGATCAAGAAGTTGCGATCAGATAATGGTGGAGAGTATATTGATAAATATTTCACAAATTTTTGCACAAAGGAAGGCATCAAGAGAGAATGGACAGCTCCATACAATCCAGAGCAGAATGGAGTTGAAGAAAGGAAGAACAGGACCATTGTATAAGCTGCGAGGGCGATGCTATATGACCAAGATATGCCCAAATTTTTGTGGGAAAAATCCTGCAATACAACAGTGTATGTGCACAACAAGGTGCCTCGTAGAGCATTGGGGAAAATGACACCTCATAGTGTGTTCACTAGTAGCAAGCCGGAGGTGAGCCACATCAGGATATTCGACAGTATAGCATATTGCCACGTACCCAATGAGAAGAGGAAAAAATTGGATCAGACTGTGGAGAAAAGTTATTTTGTGGGATATATTGAAAATGCGAAATCATATCGCATCTATATTCCAGAAAATAGGAAAATCGTAGTAAGATGGGACATGAAGTTCATGGAGGAGAGAGCCTTCAGAAGATCCCAGGAAATGGCTATAGATACGTAGGTTGAGGAGTATCCACTAGTACAGCCTCAACGGCCTACAGAGGATGGCTCGAGTGCCTCTCCACGGCACAAGGATTCTGAGGAAAGTGCTTCCAAAGAAGAGAAAGCAGGAGAGAAGGTAAATCCACCCACCACCAATGGAAGAATGAGCAGAGAGCTCCAACAGACTCTGAGGGATGCAAAGGAATTTGTTGGAGCACCTAGAGATGGGAAGAGGGTACACATGCAACCTGACAAGTACCAAGAAATGGTAGCATAAGTCGGAGAACCCTCTAGTTTTCAGGAGGCAGCTCAACATCAAGTGTGGGTAGATGCCATGGTGGAGTACAACTCCATCATGACAAAAAATGTGTGGGAAGTAGTCCCTAGACCTCAGAACAGATCGATTGTAGAATCAAGGTGGTTCTACAAGATCAAGTATGCTGCAGATGGCAGCATAGAGAAGTTCAAATCCATGTTTGTGGCTAAGGGGTATGCACAGAAAAAAGGGATCGACTATGAAGAAACCTCCACCATGGTAGCTCAGTACACTTCAAGCAAATCCATCGTCTCACTTGTAGCGCAGATGGGATGGGATATTCACCAGATGGATGTCAGGACAATGTTCTTGAATGGGGTGATAGAAGAGGAAGTGTACATAGAATAGCCAGAGGGCTTTGAGACACATGAGCAGAAGACTCATGTATGCAGGCTTAAGAAATCCTTGTACGGACTGAAACAAGCCCTCAAATCATGGTGTGGGAAAATTGATAGCTACCTGTAGAATATGGGATTTGTCAAGAGTGACACAGATCCCAACCTCTACTATCTGAGAGTAGGGGATGAGCCGCTAATCCTTGTATTATAAGTAGATGATTTGTTCCTAACTGGATCATCTAAGCTCATCAAACACTACAAGGAGAATCTGGCTACCAAATTCGACATGAAGGATCTGGGGCAGATGCACTATTTTCTTGGTTTGGAGGTCTGGCAGTAGAAGGGAGAAATCTTCCTTGGGCAAGGAAGATATACTATAGAGATCTTGAAGACGTTTCAGATGGAGGACTATAGACCCATGGCTACACCCATGATTACAAACTAGAAGAATATAGACACGTCCGAGGATTATGAGGTTGACCCTACCTTGTATAGGAAGCTCATAGGATCATTGATGTACCTGGTCAACACTAGACCAAACATCTGTTATGTAGTGAATACCCTCGGCCACTTCATAGTGGAACCAAGGAGGGCTCACTAGGCAACAACCAAACATGTTCTCAGATATTTGAAGGGGGCATTCGAGTATGGGTTGAAGTACACCAAAGTCAATGAAATCCAGTTGAGTGGGTTCACTAACGCAGATTGGGCTATAAGCCCAGTGGATTGGAAAAGTACTAGTGGGTACTGTTTCAGTCTCTAATCAGGAATGACTTCCTGGTGCAGCAGGAAACAGAAGTCCGTGGCACTCAGCTTTGCCGAGGCTGAATATATGGCAGCAACCACAGCTTTGTGCGAGGCCAGATGACTTCGAAAACTGCTCTTGAACTTGCTCAAGAAGAGGATGGAACAGACCAGAATTTTGTGTGATAATCAGAGTTGCATCAAGCTCTCCGAGAATCCTCTGTTTCATGACCGGTCAAAGCACATTGACATTAGGTGCCACTTCATCAGAGACTATGTCCAATGAGGAGCTATACAGTCGAGGTACACTCCTACAGGAGAACAAGTGGCAGATATCCTCACAAAGGCTCTAGGTAAGATTAAGTTTACTTACTTCAGAGAAAAGATAAGCATGGTCAAGAACCATTTACAGTAGAGGAATGGGTGGTCTTCAGACTCAGAGGTGGTGTCACAAGCAGCAGTACAAAGGGCAGCAACGCAAAATTGAGGGGCAGCAACCAAGACTTCAGTAGCGCAGCAAATGCTTCAAGTCAGAGCAGATAGAGTTGGTACCTTGCTGAAACAATTTCCTTGCTAAGGGGGAGTGTTGATTTTGTAGCATTGGAAAGTGTTCCAAGTCTCATATTTTGGGAAGAAGCTTGGACACCAGTATTCCAAATAACCCATAAATCGTTTGTGGAAATTCAACTTGAATCATGCTTTATTAAAATAATTAATTATTTTAAAGTGATCCCTAAGTCTAAACTTAGGGAAATTAAATAGTTAAAGGGTATTAATAAAGCAGAGTGTGAATCTTCTAGAAAATAAAGATCAAGTCATATTAATATGAGCCATTGATTAAGGATATAATCTGGGTCATTGATTCATTAACGAGAAGACTATAAGAGAATGCTTTAGGGTCATTTGGAAAGCAAGTCGGGCACATTCTCAGTACCCGAAGGAAATCAATTCTGAAGCAAGAGAATTCGATTTCAGAGGGTAAGGTTGTAGAGGCTGGGTTGCAGAGACAGAAGGAGGAAGGAGATGTTAGTAGAGACAAAGAGAAAGATGGCAAAAGATGCAGAGGAGGAAGTGTTGAGCAGCAGCATTGGCCCTCTACACAGAGTGACGCAGTCCAACGCAGTCACTGCGCATTGGGGCCACGCAGAGGGAGGAGAAGTGCCTACCCTGTGTCGGGAATTCTTCCGAGGTGTTCGGAAAATTCATCTCAAGTGTATGCTAAATATCTGCTCATCATATATTTTGTAAACAATCTTTTACTGTTGAAGATTAATATAAACCCTCATCTTTTGCACCGGTTTTCCCACATTGGGTTTTTCCGGGGGCAATTGTCCAAAAATAACTGTGTTCATGTGGTTGTTTATATTGTGTTATACTTGTTCTATTTGTTCTTCTTATTTAAGATTAAAGTGAATGTTGCAGCTTTATTTATTTCAAAATTTCCTGAAGCATCTGTAAATAACTTATTATAAATAAGTAGGCGAAATAAATCAATCACTGCAGTAGAATTTTCAGATTGAAAATTTCACACAATTGGGGTTGATCTTGCCCAGATCTGCTCAGAAATCCCTTAGTCACACCCTTAAGACTCTGTGCTAGCATCTATAGCTCCCTGGCTGTAGGCAGAACACTATGTGCCTGCGGTTATGGCCCAGATCAACCGATCTGGCCCTAAAGCCCTAACTGCTACCTTGCCACACTATGCTTGTGGCTATGACACCCTAGCTACATGCATAACACACTGGGCCTGCGGCTATAGACCGAAAATATCAGTGTTAAGCTTGCGGCTATGACCCAAAAGCCCTAGAACAAAGCGAGCTTCTCGCTTGTGATTCCAGACCCTGCGCAAGCTCCTTCCGTCGAAGTTATGCGAGCCAAAACAAAATAGACGAACCAAGACAAAGAATGCAAATAGAAGATCACTTGAGCAAGCGTGTGAGAATGAGCTTGAGGTCGCTTCTATTTAGAGCTTTTGTGAGGGTCTGCTTGGGGTTGATGTCGACTTGAATAATTCCTCATGTGCTTAAGCCGGCCCATTCCATTTCATTTTAAAAAATAAAATAATTCAAAATTTAATTTCTGCTTAACCAATTGGGGCGATCTATAGGTCGATTTTGGTCCTCTCGAAAAACGAAATCTAATGCAATTATGATCTCGACCATCTAAGTTGTCCAAAGTGGAATTTGACCCTAGTTGCAAAAATTAACACTCCCTCTCAACTAGGAAAAATTCCACTTGTTGACTTTTGGCTGTAGATCTTCACAGCATGGTGTCATCGTGCTAATACTGTCACAACTCAACTCCATCTATTGAAACTTTCTCGGATCTAGAAGAAGAAGAATCGGGGAGCAATAGCTTCCACCCATACTAGGCAATAGGATAACACATCATACAGGGGATCACATCTTCGACCCTGGAATCTCAAGAGGGGAGAACCTCTCAACCCAATCTTATTGCCTACTAATCTTCCCATCAATGACTCTCAATAGACATGTGGTAGAACCAAGGTAACTTGGGAGCAGGAGCGAAAACAGGGAGCGAGAGCGACATATTCAGAACCTCCCGTTTCAGGAGCGAATTTTTATATAATATATTTTTTTATATATTTGCATATATGTCAACAAAAGCATGTAGAATGACAAATTAGATATAAAAAAGCATAAAAACATAGATTGAACCATATAACATCAATCATCTAGAAGTTATAATCTTCATCAACGATGTCCACAACTTAGTAACATACAACATATTGAGTCTCATCATTCATCAATCTTAAAGTTTCAAGCTTTCAAAATTCAATATATAAAATTTATCATCATTCATCACCAAGTTGTACTTGTAAGCTAAGTGTAACCATTACAACAAAGAATATCTAACATGAAATGAAATGTTATAAAATGAAATGAATTGAAACAACTTTCAACTTTCACGAAGCATCATATTCATAATTCATTACCAGTGAGTTATAATTGCCAACTTCAAACTTCAAACTTAAATTGTCATATATTGTTTACAAAAAATATCATAATAAATATGAAAGAGTCAACAATTATAAAAACTACTATAAACTAGAAAAGACAAGTATATCTATTATCTATAGCTAATGCTTGGGCCTCTTGCCGCCACGAGAAATGTCTAATTTTTTAGTCTTGTTGGAAAATCAGTATCTTTTTCATTAATATCACCCTCTAAGCATTAATATCCAGAGGTATCTTTGTCATTACCTCTAGATTTGTATAGGGATCTTTGTCATCAATATCACCCTCTAAGAATTAAGATAAGAGGAGTTCGACAACCAATGTCACTAACATCAAGGTACAGAGAAGGATTAGTGCTTTTGATTAAATACGAGTTCCATACCCTAATACATGACAAAATCCAATGGAAACATTGTAATCCCCCAAATCCTTAAATCCTAAAAAACTGATAAGTTTGCTGGATTTTGAATGAGATCTAAAATTCTACTTTCTCCATATGAAATCCAATGAGGTCGGAACCACTCTCAAACATCCCAAGTCATTTCATGGTAATGTTAAAAATTTAAATAAAAGGATGAAAATGAATATTAAGGAGAATGCCACTTTTACTTTAAGAATTTAACTTTACCATGGATCGCATATCAATACTAGGCCCATAGGCTTGATCATTAGGTTGCGCCACTCAAAAATCACTGTCTCAAAAATGCATTTGGAATTTTTTTGCAAAAAAAATCCAAAAAATCCTGGGTAGAGAAAATTTCGCTCCCGAAAATTGCACCCCTATGGGATTGATTTCGACAGCGCAATTCGAGAGCAAGTTCGAGGGGGGAAGATGCTCCCCCACAACCCTGGGTAGAACACTTGTGTCATAATCGACTTGGGTTGTACACCCCAAGTACACTCTCGACTTGTTGGCTAAACGAAGAGTGGTATTCTCAACAAGCCTCGCTTTGAGGGTATGATGCCAACTGGGGTATACTCTACAAAGACCAATTAGGGGAGAAACATTCTCCGACCCTATGAAGATACGGGAGCACCATCTTCAAACCTATGGGTAAAAAATAGGGGGGTACCCTATTGTCCAAAGATCCCTCAACCCTAGGAGCCCTCTATCTCAATTCCTCACCCCAAGAGCTCAAGCAGGGTAGGAAGAGTTTGCTAAGTGTCCTCGATCAGTGTTGCCCCTTACCCGGAGGGGCTACCTCCATCAGTCCAAACCTCTCTTTGAAGACCAAGAACTTTCCTTTCGATAGTGCCTTAGCGAGAATATCTGTACCTCATAAGTCGATATGTGGTGGATACTAACACCTCCTCTCTCCAGCATGCCTCGAATAAAATGATATCAAATCTCGATGTGCTTGGACTTGTCATGAAACCTGGGATTCTCTACCAAACGGATCCCACTCTTTGGGTCACAGAATATCACTGTAGTGTCTAAGTATTGTTCAAATAGCTCTCGAAAGAGCTTCCTTAACCATACTGCTTCGCACCTAGACATGCTAGCGGCAATATATTTTGCTTCGGTGGTGTTTAATGCTACAGACTTTTGTTTCCTGCCCATCCAGGATATCATGGCAGATACAAGACTAAAACAACATCCAAAAGTGCTCTTAATATTAGTAACATTTCCTGCCCAGTAAGCATCAGTGTATCCATGAAGTTGAACGTCTCCGGAAGAATACCTCAAACCAAGTGTGATCGACCCATGTAAATATCTCATTACATGGTTGGCAGTGATCCAATGTGCATGGAGGGGCTCAGTCATGAATTGACTCAATGTGTTTAGTGCAAAGCATATATCTGGACAGGTGTTCACAAGGAACATTAGAGCCCAATTAGTTGTTTGTACTCAAATGGATTTGCTAGATCAAGTCCAGTTGCTTTTCCACAACTTCTTGAAGTTCATCTCCATCGGAGTAGCCATGGATTTGCACTCAGTCATACCAAACCTTTCCAGCAGTTTCACAACCTACTTTCCATGTAAGAGAAAGATCGTGTCAGGCCTTTGCCATACCTCAAAGCCTAAGAAGTAGTGCATGAGTCCAAGGTATTTCATCTCGAATTTAGAGGCTAGCTCCCTCTTACATTCGATCATTAGAGGTTTACTTCCTATCAAGAATAGATCATCTACATATAGAATCAAAATCAATGGCATACCTCGGACAACCTTAAAATAGAGGTTGGGATTAGCATTGCTTCTTGTGAAGCCGAGCTTCATTAAATAACTATCAATGCGTAAATACCAAGCTCGGGGAGCTTGCTTCAAACCATAAAATGCCTTATTTAGCTTGCAAACATGCATTCGGCGATCTTCCACTTCAAATCCTTGTGGTTGTTCAACATATACTTCTTCCTGTAACGTGCCATGAAGGAAAGCAGTCTTAACGTCCAACTGATAAAGGGTTCATCCTTGACTAGCAGGAAGCACAACTATCGAACATATGGTTTTTATCGAGCCACAGGAGCAAATATGTCATCATAATCTTCTCCCTCTTTCTAAGATAAGCCTCGAGCTACGAACCTTGCTTTTTATTCTTTTTATTTCTCAATGTTCCGTCGATTTCATGTTTGATCTTGAATAGTCACTTTGAAGTCACAACAGACTTCCGATTCAGTCTCGGCACAACATCCCATACATCGTTTTTCACAATAGATTCACATTCTTCGACCATGGCATCCTTCCAAACATGTTCTTTGACTGCTTCTTCAAATGAGGATGGTTCAGCTTGAATCATAGTGCTCATGGAAGTTACATATCCCTGATAGTTGCATGGTAGTTGTTCATTTTTGTAGCATCCAGAAGTGTTCCAAGTCTCAAACTTTGCAGGGAGGCTTGGACAACAGCATTCCAAAGAACCCAACATTCCATTAAAGGGTATTAATAAGACAGAGTGTGAATCTTCTAGAAAACACAGATCAAGTCAAGATTTAATCTTATCCATTGATTAATCTTTTACTCTGGGTCATTGGTTCTCCAACAGGAAGATTATAAAAGAAGGCTTGAGGGTCACCTAGAAGATAAGCCAGGCACACACTCAATAACCAAAGGAGATCCATTCTGATGTAGAATTTGATCTCAGTGGGAGAGTTGTAGGGTGAGAAATTGCAGAATCAAAAGGAGGAGGTCAGGGGTGATAGAGATCAGGGTTAGAGAGCAGTAGTGGGTCACTGCAGGCAGATTGAGGCTGCAGCACAAAGACCCCACGCAGTCTCCATGCAGATTCACGCAGTCCAGCTCTGGGACTACGCAGAGAATCATGCAGACTAATGCAGTGGATTGCAGGGGCTATTTTGGGTGTCAGAAAATTGTCGGAGTAAGCTGGATATTCAGTCTTAGGTGGTTCAGAATTTATCTACCAAATATTTTCCCTGTAAAGATATCATTTGCTGAAGAATTAATAAAACCCTCATCTGCTGCACCAGTTTTCCCACATTGGGTTTTTTCGTGGACAATTGTCCAAAAACAACTGTGTACATGTGATTGATTCTTGTGCTTATGTTCTCTATTGTTTATTTCTCTACATATATAATTGTGAATGTTGCAATAGTATTTATTTCGATATTTGCCGAAATATTTATGAATAATAACTTATTGAAATAATAAGTAGGAGAAATAGATCTATCACTGCAACTGTTTGTAATTTTTCACATGGTATTAGAGCTAGAGATGAATAACAGAGAGGGGGCATCTATCAGTGAACGGAGATCTACTGTTGCAACAAAAGCGCAGAAGGGTTCACGTAGTTCTCGAGGAAGGGGAAGAAGCACGATAGAAGAGATGGATCACGATGTATCTGTATCGGCATCCATACAGGAGGAAGATTTTGCTTGTGTATCAAGCAATACGTCCTCAGATGTCTGGTATATTGACAGCGGAGCCTCTGCTCACATGACGAGAGTACGGGACTGTTTTTACGACTACCAAGAAGAGCAGATGAATTTCAAAATAACCATGGGTAATAAAGCAAATTTCACTCCCATTGGGAGAGGTACCATAGTTTTTTAGACTGATGCAAGGAACGAAATCCGAGCCACTAATGTACTGCATGTGCTGGGTTTGGGGATGAATCTACTCTCAACGTCACATAGCTTCAAAACCAAGGATATGACGTCTACTTTATTGGCAAGAGTCTACATCAAGCACCCCACTTGGAAGAATAAGGCACAAATCGAGGTAACAAGCAACAAGTTGTATAAGCTGCAGCTTGATTCCCCAGTGGCACTAGTTGGCAGCGCAGATGAAACAGATCTGAATGAGCTATGGCACTTGCATCATGGGGCGTTGAGAACTCTCCAAAAGACTGTCATAGGTGTTCCATAATTGAGCACGCGAGATGATGTTTGTAAGCGGTGCGTATTGGGGAAATATGCCAAGGCAACATATCAGAGAAGCAACAATAGGGCCAAGGATGTGTTGGATCTAATACACTCAGATATCTACGGGCCAATGTCCACTAGAGCTCTTAGTGGTGCCGAATATTTCGTCACCTTCATTGATGACCATTCCAGGAAAACCTGGATCTACTTCTTGAAGACCAAGGATGAAGTCTTAAGTCGATTCAAAGATTTTAAAGCTTTGGTGGAGAATCTGACAGGGAGGCGGATCAAGGTGTTGCAATCAGATAATGGAGGTGAAAACATAGAAAAGAATTCACTAGATTCTACGAGAGGGAGAGCATCAAAAGAGAATGGACAGCTCCATACAATCTAGAACAGAATGGAGTGGCAAGAAGGAAGAACCGGACTATTGTTGAAGCTACCAGAGCTATTTTGTATGACCAAGACATGCCCAAATTTCTATGGGATGAAGCGTGTAATACAACTGTCTACATTCAGAACAGAACTCCTCACACTGCACTGCGAAAGAACACGCCAGAGAGTGTCTTCACTGGCAGCAAGCCTGAAGTGAGTCACTTTAGGATTTTCGGTAGTACAGCTTATTGTCATGTACCCAGTGAGAAGAGGAAGAAATTGGAGATGACTACTGAAAAGGGGTATTTAGTAGGATACAACGAGAATGCAAAGGCTTATCGCATCTACATTCTTGAGAGCAGGAAAGTAGTGGTGTGAAGAGATGTGAAATTCCTGGAGGAGAAAGCCTTCAGAAGATCACGAGAGATGCCTTCTGCTTCGCAGTTAAAGGAAGAGCCTCTGGTCCAGTCCCAAAAACCAGCAACGGAAAATTTAATTGCCTCTCCAAGGCATAATGATCCAAAGGATGGGTCTCCCGAAGATTTGCAAGAAGGAGAGCCGGTAAATCCACCCATCACCAGTGGAAGAACGAGCAGGGAACTTCGACAAATTCTGAAGGATGCAAAGGTTTTTGTCAGAATTCCCCTAAATGAGAAGAGACAACGTAAGCAGCTTGAGAGGTATCAAGCCTTAGTTGCTCAAGTCGGAGAACCTTCCAGTTTTCGGGAAGCAACTCAGCACAAGGTGTGGGTTGATGCAATGGTGGAAGAGTACAGTTCTATCATGACAAATGATGTCTGGGAAGTGGTACCTAGACTGCAGGAGAGATCAGTTGTAGGATCCAGGTGGATCTACAAGATCAAGTATGTTTCAGATGGCGGCATGGAGAAATTAAAGCCAGGTTTGTGGCTAAGGGGTACGCTCAGAAGGAAGGAATAGACTATGAAGAAACCTTCGCCCCGATAGCCAGATACACATCTATCAGGTCCATGATATCCCTTGCTGTGCAGATGGGATGGGAAATTCACCAGATGGACGTCAAGACGACATTATTGAATGGTGTGATAGAAGAAGAAGTGTATATAGAACAACCGGAGGGCTTTGAGACACATGATCAGAAAACTCGTGTGCAGATTGAAGAAAGCATTATATGGACTGAAGCAAGCTACCAGAGCCTGGTATGGTCAGATTGACAGCTACTTGCAGAAGATGGGATTCGTCAAGAGTGATGCAAATCCCAATCTCTACTATCTGAGAGTAGGGAGTGAGCCATTGATACCGGTATTGTATGTGGATGATCTGTTCTTGACAGGATCATCAAGGCTCATCACAGATTGCAAGAAGAATTTAGCTGAAGAATTTGACATGAAGGATATGTTGGACATTGGGTTCAATGCTCCCTGTGTGTTTCGCGACATGGACTAACTGCCTCTCGTGGATCCTAACTCTAGCGATTTTAGCGGAGACTAACGCCTGCGGATTTTGGTCTAACGGCAATCGTGATTCCAACGATTGGTATCAGAGCAACAGTTATTGAGTTCCAAACTCACCCGACTCGCGTTGGGGGGGATATTGTTGGACATTTGGTTCAATGATCCCCGTGTGTTTCGCAACATGGACTAACCGCCTCTCGTGGATCCTAACTCTGGTGATTGTAGCAGAGACTAACGCCTGCGGGTTTTGGTCTAACGACAATCGTGATTCCAACAAGATCTGGGATGGATGCACTATTTCCTGGGGTTAGAAGTCTGGCTGGGGAGATCTTCCTTGGTCAAGGAAGATACACTACAGAAATTCTGAAGAGATTTCAGATGGAGGATTGTAAGCTCATGCATACTCCAATGATTACCAACTAGAGGAAAATCGACACGTCCGAAGATGATGAAGCTGATCCTACGCAGTACAGACAACTCATAGGGTCATTGATGTATCTGGTCAATACAAGGCCAGACATCTGTTATGCTGTTAATACCCTAAGTCACTTCATGGTGGAACTGAAGAGGACACATTGGGCAACAGCCAAACACGTTCTCAGATACCTTCGAGAGACAGTCGAGCTTGGATTGATGTACACCCGTGACAATGATGTCAGGTTGAGTGGCTTTACTGATGCAGATTGGGCTATGAGTTCAGTTGATTGGAAAAGTACCAGTGGGTATTGTTTCAGTCTAGGATCAAGAATGACTTCCTAGTGCAATAGGAAACATAAGTCTGTGGCACTGAGTTCAGCAGAGGCAGAGTATATGGTAGCTAGCACAACTTCGTGCAAAGCCATATGGCTTAGGAAACTGTTAGTAAATTTGCTCAAGAAGAAAATGGAAGCGACAAACATTTTATGTGATAATCAGAGTTGCATAAAGCTCTCTGAGAATCCTGTGTTTCAAAATAGATCGAAACATATTCACATCCGATGTCACTTCATCAGGGACTGTGTACAACGTGGAGCTGTTCAGTTGTAGTACACTCCAACAGGAGAGCAGGTGGCAGACATCCTCACAAAGGCTCTGGGAAAGACCAGGGTTGTCTACTTCAAAGAGAAGATGGAGATAATGAAGAATCCCTTCCAGTAGCAGGAATGGAGGATCCAATATTCAGAGGGAGCTATGGTACAGATGCAGCAAGTGACAGTAGCAGTATCAAAGGCAGCAGTACTGCGCGTAGTAGCGCAGCAGATGGGAGGGGCAGAATCCTGAGATCAACAACGAAGAGAGTGCTTCAGAATAAAAGCAACATGTAGCAGGCATATTGTTGGAACACCTTCCTCGCTAAGAGGGAGTGTTGATTTTTGTAGCATCCGGAAGTGTTTGAAGTCTCAAACTTTGCAGGGAGACTTGGACAACAACATTCCAAAGAACCCATAAATAGTTTGTGGAATTCCACTCGGTTCAGGACTTATTAAAATAATTAATTATTTTAATGGAGACCCTAAGTCTAAACTTAAGGAAATGAAATAATTAAAGGGTATTAATAAGACAGAATGTGAATCTTCTAGAAAACACAAATCAAGTCAAGATTTATTCTTAGCCATTGATTAATCTTTTAATCTAGGCCGTTGGTTCTCCAACAAGAAGATTATAAAAGAAGGCTTGAGGGTCACTTGGAAGATAATTCGAGCACACACTCAGTACCCAAAGGAGATCCATTCTGATATAGAATTTGATCTCAGTGGGAGTTTCAGGGCGAGAAATTTCAGAAGCAGAAGGAGGAGGTCAAGGGTGATAGAGATCAGGGTCGAAGAGCAACAGTGGGTCACTGAAGGCAGCTTGAGGTTGCAGCGCAAAGACCCCACGCAGTCTCCATGTGGTCCAGCTTTGGGACTGCATAGAGAATCACGCAGACTGACGCTGGGGCTTGCATGGGCTATTTTGGGTGTTAGAAAATTGTCAGTGTAAGCTCGATATTTAGTCTCAGGTGGTTCACAATTTATTTGTCAAATATTTTCCCTGTAAAGATATCATTTGCTGAGGAATTAATAAAACCCTCATCTGCTACACTGGTTTTCCCACATTGGGTTTTTCCGAGGACAATTGTCCAAAAACAATTGTGTACATGTGATTGATTCTTGTGCTTATGTTCTCTATTGTTTATTTCTCTGCATATATAATTGTGAATGTTACAGTAGTATTTATTTCAATATTTGCCAGAATATTTATAATTAATAATTTATTGAAATAATAAGTAGGAGAAATAAATCTATCACTGCAACTGTTTATAAATTTTCACAGTTTCTTCCTTTCTCTGAATGATCTGCGAATGGAAACAATTCTTTCACTATGTTGTAGAGTGTTGCTAAGAAAAAGTGGTCTCTTCCTGGTAGGAGAATCACTAGGAGGTGGATCTAAGGGATCCATAGGCTCCATGGGAACATCAATATCATCGGACTGGGGAATAGAAGGACCATATAGAATATCCTATTCATCATTTTCTTCATTGGAAGGAGGCAGAAGGTCTCTTGCTTTACCAAGAGCTACATTTTCATCGAAAGTTATGTCCCTGCTAATTTTGACCTTCCTTTAACATGGAATATATATTCTGTATGCCTTAGAGTTTTCACGATAACCCACAAACATACCTTTTCTTCCTGTAGCTTCTAGCTTGTTTCTTTTGTCCTTCAACGCATGAAAGTATACAGGGAATCCAAATATATGAAGATGGCTAATATCATGCTTGACACCTTTCCAGCCTCTGGCACTAAATCAACTCTGTCTCCCAGCAAAAATACAGATCTCCTCTGAAGCTTTGTGTTGCCTCTGTGCTGCCTCTTTGCTTTGCACTCACCAGATCTAGAAAAGCTTTCTTTGGCCTTACTATCCTTGCCCCTCTCTCATTGCAATGAGCTTACTAGTTCTCTCTCCAGCAACTCAACATTGCTACTCAGGAAACCGATCTGCCAGTGTATTCGATCTCTACAAGTGTGTTCTCCAAGTGCCCATCGACTTCCTTCTTATAATATCTCCTTGAGACATAAATGACCACGATTAAAACTTAATCTATGGCTAAGATTAACTAAAACTCGATCCATGCATTTTTCTAGAGGATTCGTACCTCAATTAATTAAAACCTTTTAATTAATCATATTTCCTAAGTTTAGACTTAGGAAATATTAAAAAAATGATTAATTATTTTAATTAATTCATCTCTAGGTGGAATTTCTCCAAATGATTTCATTGCCTTCGAGAATACATGTGTCTTAGCCTCTCTGCAAATTCTCAAGGCTAGAGCACATCTAATGCTACAAAAATCAACACTCCCTCTTAGGGAGGAATGTGCTCTAGTACCGCTGCCCTCATGATAGCAATACTCTAATTATGTGCCACCTCTGATCACACTGCTAATCTCTGGCCTCACTGCCCACCAACTACTGCGCAACTTTGATTCCGTGCTACATCCGTGTTGCTGCTGACCCTGCATATTGCTGCCAACTACTGCATCTGCACTACAACTCTATTGTTGCTGCTGCTGCAACATTTGCAAATGTCTATCATCTGTGTAGGAATTTACAAGGTAAGTTCCGTAGATCAAGAACCAAAGGCCATTGCTCACAAACAGATCACAAATCAGTACACCAGTATAATCACGGGGTTAAAACCCTCAAAGAGGGAAACAGTCCACAGCCTAAGCCAACGCGGCCACTTCAAGCAATTTATTAATATAAAAGAAAAGTTACATATGTTTCTCTCATAAACGGTTACTGAACAAATGACCCTCCATGCTCTTTAAATAGAGATCATGGACCAATCGAGTGTTAAGCCACAAATCAAGTGTTGTTAATACCGAGGTGAGAGATAACCATCAGATCACTACAAATCGTGACCGTCGGATTATAAGTTACAAATGTATATGGTAAAGAAACACACTTTACCTAACTCTACACTAGACTAAGTTATTCTTAACTATTTCCTATGTGTCGGAATATCCTAACATCCCCCCTTGAGAACAACTTGAGATAGGATTGAAGGATTTACAAAGGTGAGACAAAAGGAGCCTATTTCCTATGTGTCGAAATATCCTAATATCCCCCCTTAAGAACAAATTGGGATAGGATTGAAGGATTTACAAAGGTGACAAAATAGAAGAAGGAAGGAGGCATTAGAGCCTATCCCCCCTTAATGACAACTTTCCTGAACTCCAAGCATTGATCAAAGTTTGGAAAACTTCGCTTCTGTGAGAGCCTTTGTAAAGATATCGGCTACTTGATCATTGGTTGGACAGTACTGCACTTCAAGAACACGATCATGAATGAGCTTTCTGATGAAGTGTATGTGGAGTTCAATGTGTTTCATATGCCGATGCTGAATTGGGTCTTTACATAGCTTAATGGCACTTTTATTATCACACCAAAGTGTAGTTGGATTTTGCTGATGAAGACCAAATTCAAACAGGATCTGACGAAGCCACATGCCTTACTTGTTGGCTTCAACTGCACCACAATACTCCGCTTCTGCTGAAGAAAGAGAGATGGCACTTTATTTATTACAAGACCAAATAATAGGTCCTGAACCAAGAGTGAATATATATCCTGCAGTAGATTTTCGATCATCAAGGTCACTAGCCCAATCAAAATAAGTGAAACCAATCAACAATGGAGATGCTCCTGCACTGTAATGAATCCCGAACTGAACTGTACCTCGAATATATCGAAGTATTATTTTAGCTTCTTTCCAGTGACTTTCATGAGGTTGGTGCATAAACCAAGCGACAAGACCAACGACAAAGGAAAGGTTAGGACGGGTATGGGTTAGATACAGAAGTTTACCAACAAGTTGTCGATATAAGGTAGCATCAACTTCAGGGGTAGTACAAGTGACTGAAAGCTTCACTCCAGACTGAAAGGGAGAAGGGGCGGGCTTACAATCTTCCATGTGAAAGTGGTGTTTAAGATCACAAGCATACTTGGACTGAGAGAGGGTAATGCCTTCCTTGGATTGCAAGACTTGAAGACCAAGGAAATAATGCAAGTGTCCTAAGTCTATCATTTCAAACTTCTTTTTGAGGCTAGACTTCACATGGTTTATATGGTTTGGATCACTACTAGTGAGGATAAGATCATCAACATAAAGAACAAGGATGGTGAAGGACTTACCCACTTTCTTGGTCTAGACAGTGTTGTCAGAATGACACCTAGAAAAGCCATTATCTAATAGAAATCTATCCATTTTGGCATACCAAGCTCGAGGAGTTTGTTTGAGACCATAGAGAGAATTCCTAAGACAACAAACAAGGCTGGAGTCTTTTTGGATAAAGCCAGGGGGTTGTTCCATGTAGATTTCTTCATGCAAATCTCCATGTAAGAAGGCGGATTTAACATCCATATAATGGACTTCCCATTTAAAGGAGGCAGCAAGCGAAAGAACAAGGTGGATAGAATTCATTTTGCCAACAGGGGAGAAGGTTTCAGTATAGTCAATGCCTTCAACTTGTGAAAATCCTTTAGCAACAAGACAAGCTTTATGTCTATCCACTTTTCCATCTGATCCAAACTTTGTTTTGTAAACCCATTTGCAACTGACAAGTTTTCTTCCTTTTGGAAGAGGAACAAGATCCCAAGTATCATTCGCCAATAAGGAGCGATATTCTTCATTCATAGCTACCCAATCTGGATGACCAAAGGCTTCTTCAAAGGTTTCTGGATCAAGATTTTCTAGAACTTGAGCCAATAAGGAAGAGGCTCTTTCAAACTGAGAACGAGTATGCCAACGATCGGCAGGGTCACCTACAAGAGAACCTGCTGCATCCCGAGTAGAGCGGACCCATCTTGGAAGCAATGGAGTAAAAGGAACAATTTCAAGCGGTGGAAGAGGATTGTCATCCTCGCTGTCAGCATCTGAACTAGAAGGAATGCTATTAAAAATAGAAGAGAGAGAGAGCGGTGGCACATATGCCCAATCAGGCTCGCAGGCCAAAGGTTCCACACTCTTCGAACTAGGCTCGCAGGCCGATATATTTTCATCAAATTTTACATCTCTTCTAATCATTATATTTTTGGATTTTGGTTGAAGAAGTCTATATCCTTTGACACCCTCAGAATATCCAACAAAAATGCATTTTTCACTCTTAGGTTCTAAGGCTTTATGTTTCACATCTGGAATATGGGCCCAAGCATCACTTCCAAAAACATGAAAGTGACTTACATCTGGTTTGATTGAGCTCCAAGCTTCTTCTGGAGCTATATTCTTTTAAACCTTAGTAGGAGTGCGATTGACTATGTAATTTGCACATTTAATGGCTTCTGCCCAAAAATTGAGACCAAGTCCTTTAGATTGAAGCATACAATTAGCCATTTCTTTTAAGGTGCGATTCTTCCTTTCAACTACACCATTTGTTGTGGAGTATATGGAACAGTATGTTGCAATTGAATGCCATGCTCAGTGTAGAAGTTGATAAATTTGTTGTTAACATATTCTCCTCCATTGTCTGATCTAAACTTAATAATTTGATGTCGAGATTGTTTCTCAACAAAGGCCTTAAAGGCCAAGAACATGTTAAAAACTTCACTCTTGAGTTTTAAGAAGTATACCCAAGTGTGTCTGGAAAAATCATCAATAAAAGTTAAGAAGTACTTGCAACCAGAGAAAGAAACAACAGGAAGTGGACCACATAAATCACTGTGCACAAGCTGCAAAGGGGCTAAAGCATGCCAAGAGGCACGTTTGTCAAAACTATCCTGATGATGTTTTCCGAGTACACATCCGGAGCAAACACCATCTCGGCAAGATACCATAGGAAGACCAGTCACCATATTTTCCTTACATAGAGTTTGAAGAGAGCGATAGTTAAGCGACCAAATTGCTCATGCCAAAGTTTGCTCACTTCATCATTATGAGCAACAAAAACAGAGGGAAGACATGATGATCCAAAGTTGTCAAACTTATACAACCTTGTGGAATCATCAGCAATGCTAGTAGCTAAAATATGTTTAGGATCTTTGAGGTCCTTGATTACAACATCATGAGGTGAGAATTCTACTATTTTCCCTTCACTTGAATGAGTTATCTGATAAACAGAGAGAAGGTTGCATGACAAGGTAGGAACACACAGTACATCATTAAATTGACCATTATCGAGATGAATGGTTCCAGAACCTACAACACTAAGATATCTATCATCACCAACATAAATATGTTTGGTGTTACAACCATTTAAAGAAGAAAACATGGCTTTATTTTTGGCCATGTGATAAGAAGCTCCAGAATCAATGAGCCACTCATGAGAATGAGAAGAGGCAGATACATTTAATGCATAACCAGATCTTGATGCTTGACAACCAAAAACAAAAAGTGCCATTCCTGAAGATGAAGGTGAAGAGTGCTCCAAATTGATGGTGTGCTTCTTCATTGTTGCTTCTAAGGCTTCCATTTTCTTAAAACATTTGGACTCTATATGGCCAACACGATTCAAAAGTTGCAATGTCTATCTGTCTTCTTTCCTTTCTTTTTATATGCTTTATCATTTTGGTGAGTTGCTTTTTCAGTATGCGGCTAAAATTTCTTAGGATCCTTGTTTGGTTTCGGATCATACTTTTTAGGATACTGCTTCTTGGGATACTTTTGATATGATTGCTATTGGGCTGCTAAGGCTTTCTTATAAGCATTTCCAGAAGTGATAAGACCAAGGTGTAAGAGTTTTTCTTGTTCTCTTATCAAAGAATCACAAAAGGAATCAAAAGAGGGATTCTTGTAGGTGGTAGAAATGATGGCTTCTCTAGTGGAATGAAAGGCGGAAACAAATACAAAGTAAGCAGGGCCAAGCTTAGCAAAAATGCAATAGATGAGGCTACTATCTTCCTTTTTGACCTTACAACTTTCTAAAAGAAGTCTAAGGGTCTTGAATTTGGATAAAAAGTCTTCAATAGAGGAGAAATTATTAGGGTCCAAAGTAAGCAACTCATTTTCAAGCTGGTGAGCCCTGATTTGATTTTGAATGCCAAAGACAGTATTTAGCTTATCCAGGGCTTCATGAGGGGTGTCAATGTCAAGAATATGAAATCGAAGATCTTGAGCAATGGACATTCCTATCAACCCTTGTGTTTGATCTTGTTTATTTTCCCAATTAGCGACTTTATCATCATCAAAAGGTTTAGTTTCTACCTTTGTGGCGATTCTGTAAAGCCCTTTACTTCAAAGTATATCTACCATGTGAGGTAGCCATTGGAAATAATTGATGCTGTTAAAAATAATCGGGCATGCACTTTCCATTTTTTTTTTAAAACTGAAGCTGAGAAAAGCTGAAACTAACTGCTCCAATGGAAATATCTCGAAAAATTAAGCCGTTTAAAAAAAACGGCTCGAAAAACGGCTTCCGGATGAAGAAGTTATTCCTTTTTGAAAAAATGAGTTGAAGATGTCGAATAGTTAAGGGAACGAGATGAAGTGCGACCTTTTAAAAAAACAATTCCACTCCTTTCAACAAAAACTTTTTACAAAAGAAGTTTGAGAAAGAGATTTGAACCCAAGACCTCTATTCTCATAAACTAACCCTTCACCAAGTGAGATAGTAAAAGGATTTTGTTATTGTTTGAAAGGAGGAAGGTGTTTTTTTTTGTTTTTTTGTTTTTTTTCCTACTCTTCGGCGTGCGTGCTTTTCCTTGCAAAAAAAAACACACAAACCGAGCCAAAAAAAACGAAATGCAAGCCTTACGGCAAAAGGTTAGATTTTTGGTTAGCCTTACCGACAACTATCAATTTTTTCACTATTTCTGATTTCCCGAGATCGCACGCAACGCGGAGAAAAGAGCATACATAGAGAAGAGGGTATAGATCCGGCGAATAAATAAAACCTAGAAACCGAAAATAAACAGAGGGAACCGAAATAAAGAGAACTATTAACAAATATAACTGCAAAACAGATGCTTTATAACTCCAGATCTAAACTGTCATAACTTGGGCAGCTGGAAACCTTTTCGCATGAAACGAAAAGCGTTCCTCACTGTAACCGATGCTCCAAACACAACAGAGCAGTTCTCCAAGCCCAAAAATGTTTAGAAATAGTAGATCTACAAAATGGCATTTGCATGCAGTCAAACCGGTTTCGGATTTTGATCAACAACGGATGCGGCCCTCAAAATAGTTCTGATACCATGTAGGAATTTACAGGGTAAGTTCCGTAAATCAAGAACCAAGGGTCACCGCTCACAAACAGATCACAAATCAGTACACCAGTATAATCACGTGGTTAAAACCCTCAAAGAGGGAAACAATCCACGGCCTGAGCCAACGCGGCCACTTCAGGCAATTTATTAATATAAAATAAAAGTTACATATGCTTCTCTCATAAATGGTTACTGAACAAATGACCCTCCATGCTCTTTAAATAGAGATCATGGACTAATCGGGTGTTAAGCCACGGATCAAGTGTCGTTAATACCAAGGTGAGAGATAACCGTCGGATCACTACAAATCATGGCTGTCAGATTATAAGTTACAAATGTACCTGGTAAAGAAACACACTTTACCTAACTCTACACTAGACTAAGTTATTCTTAACTATTTCCTATGTGTCGGAATATCCTAAAAATCTGTTGTTGTTGCAACCGAGAAATGTCCATCATACTGAACCAACTATGTTCAGTCTGATGCATCTGTCACCCAAGTCATTATTGCTGCTAGCGTTTGCGTTGCTGCTGACTTTGAACAGTGCTGCTGCACCGCTGCCAACTCTGCTTTGTGCTGCTCAATCTTTGGCTGCTACTGGCTACTGCATCTGTCACTCTGGCACCTGACTGCACCAACTATCACTGGTCCATCTTGCTACTGCTTCTATGGGCTCTCATAGCAAGGTATTTGTGAAAGTTTCAAAACATAAACTCTACTGCAGTATCTAGATCTACTTCACCTACTTGTTTAGTTAACATTAACAAGTTATTTTACTGAATTATTCAGAAAAAAACATTAAAGTAGACATTAATTGCAGCCTACACATCTAGAGATCATTTGCTGAACAATACACACATGTGACAAGATTACACACGATTTTTCAGACATTGTTCTGATTTATTTGCATTGTTTTATGTGTATGCTTCTATTTGTTGTAGTTTTTGTTTATGTCGCTTTGTATTGATGTCTATTTCCCATTTGAGATATTACAGTGGTATCAGAGCTCATAGACTTGGCTCATCCTATGGAGCAATCAGTCTATGACACTCGAAGATAGAGATTTCATCACATACCAGAAGCAAAGGTACAGAGACAGAGAACGTAGACTCGAAATCACACCTGCAAAAGAGGACAATGTTCCAGTTGAGGAAGAGAAGGGGAAGGCACCAATGGCAGATGAGATAGATGAGGGGAAGGAGTTTGGTAAGCTCCTCTTGAAATCAGTACAGGAGCTTTCCAAAAAGATAGAGGAAATGGAACAGAAAATTGTCAGAGAAAACAGACAACATGAGACCCCAAGGGAGTTTCACAACAGAGAAGGGTCTGGTAGTTCTCTCCATGTTTTGGAGCAGAACACTGCGCAACAAGTGGTGCTACAAACTCCTCCAGGTTCCACCATGCCCACATTCTTCACTTCAGGAGCAGGAACGAGAGGACCCCAGGAGTCATAGGTGGCTCATTACGGGGAGTATTTTGCAGAATATCAGTCATATAGGTCGGAGTTTGGAGAGGTCCTCACCTTCAACGAGTTTTTCCAGCTGAAAAACAATAGCAGACCACGTAGCCATAATAGAGGAGGAGGGTACATGCAAGGGAGTGACCTGCAACATACCGTGGAAAGATTTTTCTTGCCTACCTATGATGGATCATCAAAGTGTTCGGCTAAGGGTTGGGTGGAGAAGCTGGACATCTATTTTCAGCTGACCCAAATGGAAGAGGTAGAGGCTATCAAGGTGGCAGCGCCCCACCTCGAGGGGGAAGCCCACGACTGGTGGTTCCATGGGATGTCTACGATGGGTTGTAGAAATTTCTGTTTCCCACCCCAGTTTTCAGTTTCACCTTATTTCTCCATATAGTGCCCATTCCCATAGCCTTACATTCAATAAGCTGAAAAAATAAATATTTTCTGAAAACACAAATTCTGGAAATTTTCACAATGCTAGAAATGCAGAATTAAAACTCAGCAAAATAAATCAGCCACATAGAAAAATAGACATGCTGATTTTTGGTCAATGTGACCCTGGAAAACCCCCTACAACTCTTGGGGAAAACCAGTTCGAAAGCTTCTCTTTATTTTTTGAATATTGCTTTTACAGTGAAACAGAAAAAACACAATAAAAATTCGAGCAAACAAATTTACAGACTTATCTCGATTTTCGTGCTTGCACACTGCCTCGGAAATTGTGCCAAATCAGCAACTTGAAAAATAGAAAATATTACAGCATTTATGACAGCAATAAATGTTGTACGGCCACCTCGGGAAGCATGCCAGAACAACCTGTACGTTGCTATACGAATTCGTACAACAACCCTCCTCGAAATCTGTGCCAAAAAACTGTGTTGTAATTGCTGTCCTTTTCTCGATATTTGTGCCAAAAATAACAACAATACCTTTCCTTCAAAACCGTGCCCAGTTTTGTGCCTTGAACTACGTGCTTAATGTTGCTGCCCTCTTCCTCTCTTGGAAACAGTGCCTCTCTCTCTTGCTGTACAAATTTTCTACCTTGGTCTTTGTGCCAATAAATGTCGTTGTACCTTTTGTTGAATCTCCTCACTGTTGTCCTCTTTCTTCTCACTACTCAGAAAAACTCCTTAGCTTTCTCTCCTCCTCTCTCAATCTGCTCATGAAAGAATTGATGACCTTTTCCCTCCTTTTCCTCCTTTAACTTAACCCTAAGTGACTTTTGCGGAATCCCTAAATCTAATGGCTGAGATAGCTTTAGTTCTAGCGCTGAGATTAAATGCTCATTTAAATCTCACTTTCTATTTTTTAATTCACCCCACTTTAATAAAGACCCACTTAGTCATTTATTTCCAAAGTCACTTTTCCTTTCTAATTTCACATTGACTTTATTAAAGTCACTTTAAAATTAGACTTTAGTAACTTTATCACTTAAAGTCACTTTTAAATTAGATTTGACATTATAACTTTATAAAGTCACTTTAGGAGAAAAATTAAATTTTTTTGGACACTTTTCCCTAGGCCAAAGATCAAAGCCTTGGGGAACCACCTGTCCTCCGGTAACCAAATTTCAACATGGGTCACAGGGGTGACAGCGTATGCAGAGTTCACTCAGAGGCTATTGGAGAGATTTGACTGGAAGAACCCAAAGGAACACTTTGTTGAGTTGAATAAGCTCAAGCAGACAGGGATCCCAGAGACTTACATATCCGAGTTCTTGAAGCTTTCAGTGATGCTGCCAGACCTGTCAGTGGCCGGGAGAGTATATATGTTTATTGACGAATTGGCAGAACCCTTGCGTGGGCTAGTCAGATCCACGAGGCCTACTATGCTACAGGACGCAGTAAGGAGGACAAGGGACTTGCAAGATGCCATGCCAAGGACGAGAGCTCCTTTTCCCAACAAACCAGAGTTCCAGCAGAAGGGGAAATACACGAGAGCTCAACACTCGAGGGGGAACCAGGGCCGAGGGCCATTAGATGATGATACCCGGAGATATTTGAGACGGATGAAGCTATGCTTCACTTGCCAGGAGCCACGGGCATCGGGTCATCGTTGTGCTGCGAGGAAGGCACACTACATTGAGCTTTTCTTTGACAGTGAGGGAGAAGAAGAGGCATATGAGGAGTTGGAGGGGGTGCCAACGCTGGAGCACCAAGAGGAGATCATCCACCACCACCTCCCCCAGCAGTAGGAGGGGCAGCGTTTGCACCCATTGGAGGAGTCCTTGCATATTTGCGGGGAGTTCCCAAGTATTTGACGCTGAGAGTCCGAGGCACGGTCTAGGGACAACGTGTCTCAGTGTTGGTGGACAGCGGAGCCAAACATAACTTCATTGATGCCCAACTAGTGTAGCGGAGGGGACAATTTTGATGGCTTTTTCGTGTTGGTTCCAAGTGCTAGGACCATGCAGTGCATGCTATATGTTCTGGCATTAGTAGTGACCATGGCACATACACCATGACTGATCACTTTTTTGTGGTCGACATTCCACATACCAATGTGGTAATGGGTGTGCAGTGGCTTATGACGCTTGGTAAAGTCACTACGGATTGGGAAATGCTGGAGATGGAGTGGAAAGATAAGAAAAGTAGGAAGCACGTCATGATCAGAGGCATGCATACATACCCTCCCCAGATAGTCTCGGCCCACTGGATGGAGACAGATTTCTGAAAGAGAGACGTAGAGTGGGCAGTGGAGCTACGTATTTCAGAGGCAGGAGTCACAATGCAGCCAGTGCATCCCGATGTGTAGTCTATATTGGACCGTTACTCCACGATTTTTGGGGACATACTACTGGGGCAGCTACCAGACCGGGGGTTTGAGCATACTATTGAGCTGGAGCAAGGGATCTAGGCAATGATCACCATTCCCTACAGGCACCCCAAAGCCTACAAGGATGAGATTGACCAAGTCATACATGAGCTCTTGGCATTGGGACACATCAGGGCTAGCACTAGTCACTTTGCTTCTTCCGTAGTCTTGGTGAAGAAGAAGGATGGCACATTACGAATGTGCATCGACTACAGGGCACTCAACAAGAAAACCATGAAGAACCGTTACACCATCCACAGGATTGATGAGTTGATGGATGAGTTGAGGGGAGCGAATTTCTTCTCAAAGATCGATCTGAGGTCGGGGTACTATCAGATCAAGGTGAGGGACCAGGATGTCCCCAAGACTACGTTCAGATGCCACTATGGCCACTTTGAGTTCTTGGTGATGCCCTTCGGGTTGACCAATGCTCCAACCACCTTCCAGTCTTGTATGAACCACATCTTCCGTGGTCAGCTGACGAAGTTTGTGCTAGTATTTTTTGATGACATTCTCATCTATAGCCGCACATGGGACGAACACTTGTAGTACATTGAGGTTGTACTACATATATTGGAGGAGCATCATTTCTATGCTGCTATCCAAGTGCGAATTTGGGCTTACAGAGATGCTCTACTTGGGGCATATCATCGGAGTGGATGGGGTAAGGTTCCATGAGGAGAAGATCCGAGATTGGCAGAAGCTGAAGAATGTGACAGAACTTCGAGGGTTTGTAGGCATCTGCACCTACTACCGAAAATTTGTCAAGGGGTTTTCACAACTTGCAGCAACCCTCACAGATCTCACCAAGAAGGGGGCTTTTGGATGGACTAATGCGCAGACAGCCTTTGACAGGCTCAAGGAGGTGATGAGAAGTTTCCCGGTGTTAGCATTTCCGGATTTCACACAGCCCTTTGTGCTGGAGTGTGAGGCTTCAAGAGAGGGGGTAGGAGCAGTGTTGATGCAGGGAGGCCATCCTATTACTTTCGAGAGTCGAAAGCTACTACTACATGAGAGATTATACCCGATATACGACAAAGAGATACTGGCCATCATGCATGCGTTGGCCAAGTTCCGACATTACTTGGTAGACAACAGATTTCAGGTGAGGACTGACCACGAAAGTCTTCGCTTTTCCCTTGAGCAGAAACAATTACAGGAGAGCAGAAATGGGTCAGTAAAATCCAAGCCTATGACTTTGACATCGAGTGTGTCATGGGGAAGAACAATGTGGTGGCAGATGCCTTGTCACGGAGACCAACAACATTTTCCTTGATGAGCCTTGACGTAGACTGGAGAGTCCAGCTATTGGTGGAGTATTCCAAGGACCGTTTTTCTTGTGAGATGCTGGATGGGCAGGTGACAGATGACAGCTATCGGGTGATGGATGAGGTCATCTATTACCAAGACAATATTTTCTTGACAGATAACTCCCAACGCAGGGAGAAGATCTTGTGTGCAACCCACGACTAACCACTTTCGGTCATCAGGGGTTCACTAACACTTACAGGGCCATACGAGAAACGTTCTCATGCAGGGGCCTCAAGGAGGACGTACTCTGGCATGTCAGGGAGTGCGAAGTTTGTTAGAGGAACAAAGGAGAGTTGAGTCATCCTGCAGGTTTGCTACAGTCGCTTCCCATTCTGGAGGGGAAATGGGAGAGCATCTCCATGGATTTTATTACACAGTTGCCCATGGTGAAGGGCAAGGATGGGATATTTGTAGTTGTTGATCGACTAACAAAGTATGCACACTTTTTCGCCATCTCCGCACGATATACTGCTTCACACGTAGCCGAGTTGTTCTTTCGGGATATTTTCAGGCTCCATGGTCTCCCAAGACCATAGTCAGTGATCGGGACAACCAGTTCATGGACAACTTTTGGAAGGAGTTATTCCATTTGGTGGGCACTGATTTGACACCCAGTACCAATTATCACCCACAGACAGATGGGCAGACAGAGATAGTGAACAAGTGAATGGAGGGCTACTTGAGAAACTATGTCTCGGGGCAGCATAAGGCTTGGCTGCGTTGGCTTCATCTGGGAGAGTACTGTTACAACACGACATTCCATATGTCGATCAATATGTCTCCATTTTATGCTTTGTATGGATATCATGCTCTAACTTTTGTTTCTGTCATGTTTGGAGCAAGCAAGGCCCCAAGGGCCAAAGACTGGATCCAAGAGAGCCAAGACATACTCTGGGCTCTCAAGGACAACTTGGCCACAACGCAGAACCAACAAAAATTGTATGCAGACCGGGGTCGTGTAGAGAGATATTTCGAGGTATATAATATAGTTTACCTCCGTCTTTAGCCATACAAATAGTCCACGATGAGGGAGAAGGGAGCAGATAAGCTCAAACCTCGCTTCTATGGACCATACAGGGTGATTAGACGAGTTGGCGAGGTAGCATATGAGCTATAGCTACCGACTAGGAGCCGGATCCATAACATCTTCCATGTCTCATGCTTGAAGAAAGCTCTGGGGCAGTAGGTGACTGCCACTATGGAGCTCCCACCCACAGATGATGAGGGGCATTTGGTGCTGCAACCAGAGGCCATTCTAGACACTCGGGAGAGAGCTGAGGAGCAAGACAGTCAAGGAATATCTAATCAATTGGAGGAACATTCCAGATGAGGATGCCACTTGGGAGGGGGAGAAGATCCTACAGCATCTATCCTTGTAGTTGCTTGAGGACAAGAATAATTTTCATGGGGAGGACTGTAACAATTAGCAGACAACTAATTGGAATATTAATTTTTGATTAAATTCTGCCTTTCTAAAGTTCAACAGGAAATAAAGGGGTGAAGGGACCCATAACTCAACATTAGAATAAAAGAACTTTCCTAGAGTCACTAGGAAGAATAATTAGAAGACAAAGCGGGACCCATGAGACCAAGTCACAGCACAGGAGAGGAGGCAGCTTGTACAACGGAGAGGCAGCATGGGGCCAGGCAGCGCAATGGCAACATGGGATAGGAAGCATGGGGACAACGTGGCAATGTGGGATAGGCAGCGCAAAGCAACGTGGGGACAGCGTGACAAAGGGACAACACAACACTAGTGGGCCCAAGTGAATGTTGGAGGCTCATTAGCATAAAAAGGGGACGAAGGCAGCCTTTCTCATTCATTCATACATCTTCTGATTCTATGTCTGTCAAGACTAGAGCACGCTTAAGCTGTTTAGCTGAGTTTATAGTGTTGTTTAGCACACGGGTGTCTCCGAGCGGAGATCCCAACCTCGTCCTTGGGGGACTTCGAGTGCCCGCTCAAGAGAGGAGCCATACCTTCAACTTTTGAGAGCAGCATAGTTGGATCAGCCACCAGGATTACACAGTCATCCCCAGGGTAGCGCAGTCACTCAGAGGATTACATAGTCTAGGAGGAGGATATCTCTGGGAGAGAAGAAAGCTTGTGGGATTTTAGTCCGGAGATTTGTAAGGGGATCAACTCTTCCATAGCGAATTTCTTTGGGTAATTGGAAGCCTTTCCTTCCAGCAGTTCATCACAGAGGCTAGCGTACCCAGCAGAAGTGTGTAGTCATCCCAAGAGGGTGATTTTTCGAGGTCAACCATTCTAGATTTTTGGAGGAGAGTCTGGGGTCCGAGTTTCAGAATTTTCTAAGAAGTGGAACAGCCTTATCTTGCAACCCCTTTCCAGCCAGCAGCAACATTTCCAGTAGGGCAGCGCAGAGGAGGAGCCACACAGAGCAGATTTGGAGCAACCTTTCTTAGCAGGGAGAGAGAGATCATTTCAACCTGCCTAGAGCAGGACAAGGTGCTATCATTCTGAGCACTCATTATGCCTTTCCCTCATTTCAGAAATATAATTAAATGGCTCAGCTTTTATGATTTATTTGCAGTGCTTTCTGTGTATGCTTCTATTTGTAGTAGTTTTTGTTTATGTTGCTTTGTATTACTGTCTATTCCCCATTTGGGATATTACAACGAAGACCTGCCAGTCCTCAGAAACGATGTAACGCTAACCGCACCAATTTTGTAGGTTGGGGTGTTGACCCTACTGCAGACAACTGATCTCGGACATCTTGAAGTTTGGTGAGGAAGGGATCTGTATGCTCCCCCTTCTGCATCCTGGTACATCTCAGCTTCTCCTCAAGGCACATATTTCGTTGCTCAGAAGATCGCTAGTATAATGTAGCAAATGCATCCCACATATGTTTGGAAGTATCATTTCGAACAATGTGAGACACCACGTGATCTCGAACTCCATCGAGAATTAGCATCTTTGCTTTTGCCACTCTTTCTTGTAGGCCCTCAACTGATCAGCATCCATGGGTACAACCACTACATTATCGATGAACATCTTGAGATCATATTCATCTAGAAGACAAGAAATCCTTGCCTTCTAGATCACATAGTACGTTGCTTCGTCTAACCGATCCTGATCTCTCAGTCCTTCTGATGCCATCTCTGTAAAATGTCAAACTCCTCTTCTCCTCTGCGAAACTGTTGACTGGCTCTACGCACTCCCTGCTGGAGTGGGTAAATATGCACTCGTCTACTGCTGCACTATGTGGAAATTCGAACTTCTTTGCTAGAAGTTCCCTGAGGAAAGAATTCCCTCAATGTGTGCTCTTCTTCCCTTCTAACACTATTCTGCTAGCAACTGCTGCAAAATAACTACGTCCAAGTTGAAGATATGCTCTGCAAGAAAAACGTTGATGCTCCCTTTACCTCTGAAAATCTTTGATCTCGAAATTTTGTTCTTTGTCAACTCACTTAGAGAAACAATTTTTCCTCAAAAATCTTCCGTCCTGGCTAATGGACTGCGCAGCCTCTTGGGGCTTCGAGCAACTACCTACACAGTGAAGCTCCATGGCCTTCACTTCGAACTCCGAAATCCATTGCTTTTCTACTTCACATTTGCAAAAAATGTAACTGATATTTACAATGAAATGGAAAATTGATCAAGAAATTTGTTTCAGAAAAGATAGTGTTGTAGGAGCCTACCATTAACTGGTCCTCCTAAACACTCCTGTCCATTAATCTCTTCAAGAAAATAAGAATTCTATCCCCGACAAGCTGAAATTTGATATGGCCCTTTCCATAAATTTTCAAATTTACCATGCTTACCCTTCTCTTCATTCCTGGCATCCCAGCGGAGTACCACATCTCCTATCTTGAAATTGTCTTCCTTAGTTTTCCGATCATAAATCTTCTTTATCCTGTCATGAATTTTTGAAGTATTCTGAAATACTTCATCCCTTGTTTGCTGGAGGTGTATCATTTGATTAATACGACATTGTATGTCATTTTCCTCAGTCCCTGATTCTTGCAGCAATTTCATTACCGGGACTGCTAATGATGAAGGAAACATAGTATTGACACCATATACAACTTGAAAAGGAGACATACCAATAGACTTTTTATTACTCACCCGATCTGCCCACAATGCATTAATCGACTTATTATGCCAATTCTTTTTATTCGCCTCTAAGATCTTCTTAATGATACTGATCAATGACTTATTAGAGGACTCCACCAATCCATTACCTTGTGGGTAGTAGGCAGTAGAGTGTGCCAACTTAATCTCGTATCTGTCACAAAACTCTGTCATCTTCTTAGAATTCTATGTTGCCGCGTTATCTGTGATAATCTTTGTAGGACAACCAAAACGGGACAGAATATTAGTTTCTAAAAACTGAATGATAACAGAATCTATAGCTTGCCTGGTCGGGATGGCTTCGATCCATTTTGTAAAGTAGTCTGTGGTTGTCAATACCCACTTGTGCTGAGCGGATGATGCTGGGTGAATCTTGCCTATGAAATCTAGGCCCCACTGCTGAAATGGTGTATGGACTGAAATAGGTTGAAGAGGCAACGGGAGAAGCTTTCTCTTACCCTGAAAAACTTGGCATTCATGGCAGCTCATTACTACTTTATAAACATCTGCAAAAAGTGTCGGCCAATAATACCCCACTCTCAAAGCTTTATTGGTCATGGTCTTCCAATATAGGTGGCCCCCACAATCTCCTTTGTGGAAGTCATTTATCACTTCTTTAGATTCTTCTTCGACCAAACAATTCAGCAACACACCTCCGGGATCCTTCCAGTAAAGTGCATTATCCAATATGCAATAATTTGAAGCTTTGAGCTTCAAAGCTCTACCTAGACTCCTAGCCAGGCCTACAGGAGGGTTTAAGTGTTGCAAAATATAAACAATATCAGAATATCGTGGAGATGACAAAATGATATCGGATACCTAAATAAGATTCACTTCTTCTTCATTTTTGGACAAAGCTGAAATCAAATTGATGTCAAGGGCATAAAGATTTGACTCAGCCATGAGCTTGGCTAATCCCTGACCTTTGATCAGCTTGGTGGGCTTGATCTCAAGGTCATACTCCAGTAAAGATGCTATCCATTTTCCTCTCCTACCTTCTGGGTCTGTCTGAATGAGAACTTCTTTCACAACTGCATTAGGTACATAGGCAAGAGTGTGTGAATGTAATATGTAAACTCTGAAATCTTTCAGCGCTTTAACCAAATCTAGAGCTTGTTTCTCTATGATGTTGTAGCGAAGGGCTGCATCACTGATATTGAAACTGAAAAATGCAATTGGTAACTCTGTTTTGTCCCTTTTCTGCATCAAGACTGCTGCCATAGTGTGCTCAGAAGCAAATGAGAATATTATGAAATCACTAGTGTAATCAGGACTCATCAAAACCGGGGCAGTAGTCAAGGCAAACTGAAAAATGCAATTGGTAACTCTGTTTTGTCCCTTTTCTGCATCAAGACTGCTGCCATAGTGTGCTCAGAAGCAAATGAGAATATTATGAAATCACTAGTGTAATCAGGACTCATCAAAACCGGGGTAGTAGTCAAGGCAAACTTAACTGAATGAAAAGATTACCGGGCATCTTCAGACCACTTCACATCACTATATTTCTTCAACATGTTTGTCAATTCTCTAAGATGCTCCACTAAATTAGGAATGAATCTACGTAAGAAATTCATCTTACCGCTGAATTCTTGTACTTTCTTTTTGCTACGAGGGAAATCAATTTGCTGAATTGCTTAAACACGGGATGGGTCAATCTGGATCCCATCCTTGGAGATGATGTGACCAAGGAGTTTACCTTCTTCCATAGCAAAAATATTTTTCATTGGGTTGAGTGATATTCCGAACTTGCTGCATCTTTCGAAAACAATTCTCAAATGGTGCAAATGTTCATCATCAGAATGTGAAAACACTGTCAAATCATCTAAGTAAACAACCAAGAAAACATTTTTTTCATTGGCGAATGCTATGTCCATTGCCCGCTGGAATGTTGCCCCTACATTTTTCAAACCAAATGGCATTTTGGCATATTTGAAGGTGCCCCAAGGTGTGGTAAATGTTGTCTTGTCCTAATCATCTTCGTGCACCAGAATTTGGTTGTAGCCTAAATAACCATCCAACAATGACATCTGGGAAGAACCAAAAACTCTTTGAAGTATATGGTCCATCTTCGGAAGTGGATAATTGTCCTTGAGGGACACTTTGTTCAAGTTTCTAAAATCTATGCAGAGTCGGATTTCCCCAGTCTTCTTTCTCGATGGGACCAAATTTGAAATCCAATTAGAGAATCTGATCAGGACAATGATACCAGACTTGAAAATTTTGTTTACCTCTTTTTCGATTGCAGCAATCTGGGATTTATCCTTCTCAACTTTTGACGAAAGGGATTTTGATCGGACTTGATTGGAATAGTGTGTTGAATGATGTTCTTTTCATACACCTTTAAATATGCATATTCCCATGCAAAAACATTAGCAAATTCATAAAGTAAATTAACATATTCAGCCTTTACCTCGGGAGATAAGGACTTGGATAGTTTCACCATCTTTGGTTTGTCGGTTGTCCCAATATTTACATCTTCAACACCCTTTTCTGCAGGCATCAATGTAGGCTTTCTTGCTACATCATCTTGGTCAAACAATTCTTCCAAAGTTATGAGACCTTTTGGAATGCTGTTATCTTTCTGCTGTAATATGTCCATTTGAGTTGCTTCTATATCTTGGTCATCTTTATCAGAAATCTGATCTATAGAACAATTCTCAAATTCTTCTTCAGCTTGGAGAAAGTTGTTTATCTACTTATAATCCCAAAAAACTTGCCAGTATCTCAAGTTATCAAGAACGGTGGGCCGGTGCTTCACATGAACCTCAAATTTTATGTTTGAAAAGACGGGGATTTTGGAATTGCTCGCAGCTTTAGCCAATGAATCTGCCATGAGATTTTGATTCCTTGGCACGACTTTAACTATACACTCCGGAAACATTTTCAAAATATCAATTACGACATCCCTATATTGTCTCATTCGAGGATGGTTAGCTTGATATTCACCTTTGACTTGCTTGATCATAAGTTTTGAATTACCATACACTGCAATCTTTCTTGCACCCAGTTTCTTCAAGATCTTTAAGCCAGTAATCAGTGCTTCATACTCGGCTTCATTGTTAGTGAAATCAAAAGCTAATTTATAAGAGCACAACCTTACATTTGTAGGGACCTTATTCTCCTGCTAAAAAGGGCTGCGAACCCAGATTCCAATGCCTGCCCCATCTTTCCCCAGGGCACCATCAAAGTCCATGGACCATAGACCATTCTCATCCTTCTCATCCTCTAAATGCTGAAACTCTGATTTCTGCTTTGGCTGAATTTTCTAAACTATCTCTTCATGCTTTTCCAAGCTTTCTTCCACTTTATCCAATGACTGTTATGAATCTTTCACTACCTTTTATGATTGATGTTCCAATTTTCACAATGCTTCATTTGATGGTTGTTCTATTAAGATCGGCAGATTCATCTTTTCTTTAGCTATCACTTCTCTAACACAATTATCGATCTTTGGAACATCTTCTACATCTTGGCTATCTACATCATTTAATCCATTATCATTAAACAAAATGAATGACTCTAAATCTGTATGTACAACGTTTATAGGATGATTGTTTGGCTTTTCTTTGCTTGTGATCATATACTTCATCTTAGTTTCATGGTACAATTTTCTCAATCGCCCAAAAACAGGAATAGTAGCATAAGAAAAGTCTAATTGCAATTTACCTCGTAATTTCCCCCCTAAGGATCTTGACAGCAGCATTCCAAAGCGTGGCGGTATGTCAGCTACCACCACATCCATTAGAACATTATTTGATGGAATCTGCTCTAGGAGACTACCAAATCTTTAATCAGACCAATAAAGCAGACTCTACCTGAATCGAAGGAGTATAAATCATGGTAGGGATGGGTAATGTCAAGGCCCAACTTCTCCATTATGGCTTTTGGCATCAGATTGTGGGAGGCTCCGGAGTCTAACATAGATTTATGTAAAATGCGCTCGTGGATTCTTAGACTCAAGTAAAAAAGAGGAACCTCACTATCTTCTAATTGACCGTCAATAGTAGGACCAAAACTGAGTTTGGGTTGATCATCTTCGACATTCACCATGTCAGACAAAGGATCTACTTTGAGAATCTTGGCAACATGGGACTTGTACTAGTTGTTTTTAACAAGCTCAGTTAAGGTAATAGACACTTTTAACTTTGAAATTTCTGTATCTAAACTGAAGGGAATAGTTTTATCTACCTCTTTACTGACGATGTCTCATTGTCTAGCATGGTCCTTCAATGGAACTTCTTTTTTCTGATTTTCCTTTTCCTTATTGGCTGCATTTGTGGATGGCTGATTTACTTTACTCTGATTTGTGATCACAGGCTCTTTTCCTTTACTCTGATTGCTCGAAGAATTTTGTCTTGTTTGAGTGTCTTTCTGCTGAGATGCTCTTTTCTGAATGGGATTAACCAGTACATCTCTCCTCCTCAATGACATCTGCCTATTTTGTGAACTAAGTGCATTCAAGTACCCCCGCTGGTAATCATCTGATTCGGTCTCTAATTCATGATCATTAGCAAGGATGAAATATTCATCTTTAAGTTGATCTTTCTTTTCAAAATATTCCTCATCTTCGGTCAAAAACATAGGCAAATTATCAACTTTGAAAAGGAGGTTTTCCTCAACAATTGTGTATTCATCTTTTTTTTCTCCTTGAGCATAGTTCTACTACAAGGGTGTCATGATTTGATGTTGCTGTTGTGGTGGTTGTTCAGGAATCCGTTGTTCTCTCTGCTTATTCCTTAACTGAGGCTTTTGCTGACCTCTATAGTTAGGATTTCTGACCTCAGGCTGTCTCTCTGTGATGGACATCCTGTCAACCATCTATTCAATAGTTCTTATCAATGTATCCATCTTAGCATCAGAAGATGAAGTGGATGGCTCATCTTTAATAGTCACTGTCCTTTCATTCCTAGCTCTGGCTCTCTTCATCAACAGATTTGCTTCAAGACCGCGTTCTTTTGCATATCCTCCAGTGTAGCTGGATTTCTTTCTCTTAATTGGTAAGACATGCCAGCATCAAATGCATCTGGATAACGTACGAGGACTAAACCTGGAGGAGGCCTGATCTCAACAAGGATTGCATTGTAAATCCTATTAAAACGAGTATTGAAATCTTGAACCGACTCATTGAGATTTCTTTTAATATTCTCATACTCAGCAAGTAACTGTAAGTGATTTTTCTTTACCTCCCAATGGGCTATAAACAAATCAGTGAGTTGGTTTGGAGTGGCAATGGAATTAGCATTCAAAGACCTAAACCAAACTTTGACATCTCCAGAGAAACTCTGGGTTATAATCCTCATTTTTGCATTGTCAGCAACGACTTCCTCCAAATCTATGAAGTCAGTGACCTTAACAATATGTTGTCTCGCAGATATGGTGGAGTTTTCATCAAACAAGGGGAGTATTTGGCGATAACCCTCAGGTAAGTCATTTAATCGGGCTGGTAAGATGAGTGGGGAAAATCTTGCCATGATTCCTGCTGAATGGAGTACTGGATTGACAACAGGAGGGATTGGCTGAATAGGTAAAGGAACTAAAGTTGTGGGTACTGAAGTAGTAGAAATGTATGATGAGGTCGAAGGTGTAGATGAATAAACTACAATTGACTGAGTTTGAGGTTGAGTTGACGCAAAAACTTCCTATGGATGGTAAAATTGGATCCACTCTTTGATGTCAAGGTCAGATTCGGGCTTAATCTCTTCGAAGAACCAATATTTCAGAGGACTAAGGTCTAATTCAGACAAAGACTTGACCTCAGATAATCTTAAAGGATCGAATACTATATCGAATAAAGAGGTTTCAGACTTGGATTTAAACAATGACAATTCAAATTCAGATCATACGATAAATCTTCAAGAGAAAGTAACTTAGCAAGTAGAGAAACCGATCGTACCAATGGAACTGGTCCTGATTGAATGTCTACAGTTTGATATCAATGCTTTCGAAAGAACTTCTCTCGATCATCAACTGGATCAACTGGATCAGGGTCGGGATTTGCTCTGGTATATCTTGTGGAAACCAGCTCTACAATCTTAGTACTGCAATTATCAAATCAGCCTTTCTGAAACTTAACCCTATCCAAAGGATCAAATTCCAAAATTTCTTGTCGTACATGCAGGGAAGATAAATCTTTCGTTCCCTGACAACGACGCCAGTATGTTATCACTCCACCAGATCTCTAAGGCTAAAGAAGAGATCCCAACAGAGGTAACCACAGACCAACCTTTTAACTTGGTATCTAGCCCTACCAAGTTGGAGAGGGCTCTCTCGACAAAAATCATTGTTGATTTATGGCAGCATCGCATGTGCTCTAGCCTTGTAACTTTATATATAGGCTAGAACACATGTATTCCATAAAACCTAGAAATGGTTTTGGAAAATTCCACTTAGAGAAGGTTTAATTAAATTAATTAATCATTTTTTAATGTTTTCCTAAGTATAAACTTAGGGAAACTGATTAATTAAAGGGTATTGATTAAACTAAGTGTGAATCTTCTAGATAAAGTCATGGATCACCTCCAAGTTAATCTTAGCCCTTGATTATGTTTTAATCTTGGCTGTTGAAGGGTCAACGGAAGAATATAAGGAGGAGGGTGAGGGGCCTATGGAAAACACATTGAGCACATTGAGCATTTGGCATTTTCGAGTTTGTGTGAGGAGACACAGCTTTTGGTCAAAATTGAATCACTAGGGCAGGGTTTGCTAACTAATTTTGATTCAGTGATCAGATTCATAGAGGTGTAGACGTAGAGACTGGTCAGGAGGACTAGGAGTGCATTTCAGAAGAGGCAAAAGTGAGGCAGAGACTAGTCAGGAGGACCAGGAGTGCATTTCAGAAGAGGCAAAAGTGATACAGAGAGAGGCAGCGTAGTTTTCTGAACTGGTGACGCAGTCCCTACAGGGAATCACGCAGAAGAGACACAGTGCCTTCCAGAGTCAGTCTAGAGATAAATAGAGGCTAGGGTTTCTAAGCCAGGAGGGCCAAAATCTAGTCTCATATTAGATGCAGAGAGAGGTGACGGAGTTTCTCAGGATTGCCCATGCAGGCTTACGCAATTCTAGTGTAAGCACTCACGTAGACGCAGAGAGGGGCTTCACTAGCGTTGTTTAGATCAGTCGGGGACTTGCAGAGTGAGGTATATCTTACAATAACATTTGTTGTCTAGATTTCTCTGAAAGGTGAGCCAGATATTGGCACTCTAGTTGTACTCAAGATTATGCTGCTTAATAATATAAACCCTCAAATCTGCTGCACCGATTTTCCCAAGTTGGGTTTTTCCGGGGACCTAGTCCAAAAATAATTGTGTCAAATGTGGTTGTTTTCCATTACATTTTGTTCAGTTTGTTTCAGCTTTTAGTTTTATTCCATAGCATTATTTGTGTAGACTGCTTTAGTAATTACTTCGGTATTTCAATGTAATGAAATAATTATGAAAAATAATAGGAGAAGTAATTCAGATTTGTTGTTGTAGGAATCCAAATTTAGGATTTCTCACATGGTATCAGAGCTTATTCTAGCTGAAGTGCAGGAGAAACAAGAGTGAACCAGCAGATCAACGCAAGAGAGACTCAGATCTGTGTAAGCAGCAGCAGCCCCTCCCAGAGATTACGCTGTCCAGGCCAGGAGGGCAATCCAGTGCAGAAAAAGGCTCCCTCTGAGAGAGCTAACAGAGGGGTAAGCATTTTTTCAGTTGCAGGAAAAGCAGCGTAGCAGACCTGTGTAGCTGAAGGACATAGTTACTGCATAGCAGTAAGCGCTGGTGCATAAAGTGTCAGAAAAATTCTGAAAAATGCAGATTGGGGATTTCTTGATCTCAGAGAGTTTTCTTACTCAAAGAAACTCAGTTTTTCCCGTGCAGCAGCAAAAGCAGTGAATTACTCCATAAGGAGTGTGTAATTCTAACTGAGCAGAGGGTTAGAGAAAGAAATCGACAGTTGAGGAAATGGCCAGCAACGAACTGCGTGACCAAGATAGATTGGAGGGTGCCTCCAAATATGTTATTTGGAAATCAAGGATTGAGTTTCTCCTTGATGAGGATGATCTGAAAGCCCTCGTAGACAGCGCAGCTGCAGAACCTCTTGATGCAGCACACCTGAGACAATTCAAGAAGAATATGGCAAGAGCCAAGCGATTGATCCTAGATGGTGTGAAGGATCATATCGTACCTCACATAGCAACTAGAAACATTGGTAGAGAGATGGGGGTAGGGCTAGAAAAGCTATACCAAGGATCTTCCGAGCACCAGAACATGTATTTGGAGGAGAAGATTCGTAATACCAGGATGAAGAAGGGAGAACATTTTCACTCCTTCCTATCTCGTATTCAGGATACCCGAGACCAGCTGTCAGTGGTGGGGGTTGCTCCTAGAGACTCGGAGCTGGTAAGGCTACCTCTGAACTCTGTTTCAAAAGAATATTAGGTCTTTGTCCAGAGCATTATGGGCAGAGAAAGGCTTCCAAGATGGGAAGCAATGTGGGCAGCCTTACAGCGAGAAGAGCTGAGGAGAGACCTCCTCAAGATCCATTTGGAAGATGGCAGTAGTGAGTCGAAGGTCAAGAAGGATTAAGAAGATAACACTGCCCTTGCATCAAAGGGGCAACAAAAGCAGAAGAAGAAATATCGGTCTAAGATCAAGTGCTTTCGGTGTGGGGAAATGGGACATTACGCCACACAGTGTCCCCTTAAGAAAAAGGATAAAGAAGAGAAGGAAGATAATCAAGCAGCAGATGACAAGATTGAGGCAGAAAGAGATTGTGCTATGTTAGCTCATATTCTGAAAGGAGAGAAATGGGTTGACTTGGAGTTGTAGATCCAGAATCTAAAAGTGGCAGGATCCTTGAGTATTTCCGAACTCTTGGATCACATGTGAGCTACAGCAGCCTAAAGACAGTAGAAGGATGGACAGTTGCAGCGGAAGATGAGAAGACAATGCAGTAGCCAACAATAGTAGAGTTTGATTAGCGCAGAGAGGGAGCAGTTGAGCTGCAGTAGCGCAGTGCACACTGGTGCAGTGTAGTGCAGTGCTCACGCAGTACAAAGCCGCAAAATCGCAATATTTTTCAGAGAGCTAGTGCAGAAGCTAGCAGCAGTCAGTCTTATTTTTCAATTGCAGATTTACTTTTCCAATTTCGAATGTTTTTTTGTTGCAAGTAGCAACAATGTCGTAGTGCAGTAGCAGCAGTAGTTGAGCAGCAGCAACAGATGACTAGCAGTAGCGTAGTGCACAAGTGGTGCAACGCAGTGCAGAGCAGTTCTCACACAATGCAATAGCAGGGTTGCAGAATTCAGAGGGAGTTACAATACAGTGGCAGTTGCAGCAGTACACAGAGTCAGCAGCAGTACAGATGCAACATTATTTCTTTTGTTCAGTGTTGATGAGCAGCATCAATAGCACAACAATAGATGTTCCAAAAGTCAGAGCAGCACATTGAGTTGTCTTTCTAGAGCACTTTCCTCGCTAAGAGGGAGTGTTGATGTAATATTCCCAATTAGCAGTAGCTAATTGGTAATATTAATTTTTGGCCAGTTTACTTTATAAAGTTTTAAGTCAGTTAATAAAGTGGATTTGAAGACACTCAACCTACACTTAGGAAATAAAACACTTCCTAAAGTCACTTGAGCACATTTAATTGACAACGTGGGGCCCAGGGGTCAAAGTGACAGTGTGGGGACAATGGCAGTGCGGGTAGCATGGGCCCATGGCAGGGCAGAGAGGGATGGACATCGTGGCCAAGAGGGACAACAGAGTTTTGGTGGGGCCTAAGGGAAAGGAAGGCTCTCCAAGCATAAAGAGAGGGAGAGGCTCTTCATTTTCTGATTCGATTATGCATCTTTGTTTTGTCTATTGACATTGAGCACGCTTTTGCTGTTGAGCAAAGTCTGCAAGTACTGTTTAGCACACCAGATGTCTCCGAGCGGAGATCCCAACCTCAGCCCCGAGGGACTTCGAGTTCCAACTCGGGTGAGGAGTTCTATCAGTTGACTTTCAAGTGGGAGCTATAGCATCTTCAGCCGGGATTACGCACTTGCTTGGGTAGCGCAATCTTGAGGAGAGACAATTCTTGGAGGAGATAGTGCCGGGAGCGGAGATTTATCAGGGTATTCAACCCAGGATAGTGAGAAGTGATCAGCCCTTAGCTATTCCATCATTTTGGCAGAGGAGGAGGCCACCATTTGCAGAGACACATCTAGGGCCAGCGTATTCCACTCGGACAACGTGATTTCTCTACGGAGGTGATTTTCCGGGGTCAACCATTCCGGAAACCCTTTCTGGGCTATTCTGGGTATTGGGTGAGGAGCTCATTACCAAAGTCCCGTATTTTTCTGAGCAGGGTAACGGCCCCAAAGAGTCAGCTTATTCCAGTAGCAACAACAGTCTAGCAGCAGCAGCAACAACATCTTGGAGATAACGCAATCATTGATAGAACAGCCATTCCGGGAGTATTTCTGGGAGTATCTCTAGCTTGCCTTGTGCAAGCCAAGGTACCATCATTTTCATGATCACCTTTTGTACTCATTATCACTTTCAGTTATATAATAAAATGGCTTAGCATTATCCATGTTTTTCTTTCTATGTGTGATGTCTCTCTATTTGTTGTAGTTTCATGTTTATGTTTCTTTATATTGTTGTTTATTTCTACTTGGAATATTACAGTGGTATCAGAGCTCATAGACTTGGCTCAGCCTGTGGAGCAGATTGTCTATGACACCTGCAGGTAAACCTTACATCACTTACTGTGGAAGGAGGTATAAGGACCAAGAGAGGAGGCTTGTGGCCACTTTTGGAGAGGGTGACCGCATTCCGATAGTGGACACAGAAAAGGAAGACCCAATGGCAGAGGAGAAAGATGAAGGGAAGGAGTTTGTGTTGAAATTTGGTACCGGAGGACAGGTGGTTCCCTAAGGCTTTGATCTTTGGCCTAGGGAAAAGTGTCCAAAAGAATTTAATTTTTTCTCCTAAAGTGACTTTATAAAGTTATAAAGTCAAATCTAATTTAAAAGTGACTTTAAGTGATAAAGTTACTAAAGTGACTTTATAAAGTTAAAAAGTCAAATCTAATTTAAAAGTGACTTTAAGTGATAAAGTTACTAAAGTCTAATTTTAAAGTGACTTTTAATAAAGTCAATGTAAAATTAGAAAGGGAAAAGTGACTTTGGAAATAAATGACTAAGTGGGTCTTTATTAAAGTGGGGTGAATTAAAAAATAGAAAGTGAGATTTAAACGAGCATTTAATCTCAGCCCTAGATCTCAATCTATTTCAGCCATTGGATTTAGGGATTCCCCAAAAGTCACTTAGGGTTAGGTTAAAGGAGGAAAAGGAGGGAAAAGGTCATTCATTCTTTCATGAGCAGATTGGGAGAAGGAGAGCAAGAGAGCAAGAGAGATTTCTGGGCAGTGAGGAGAAGGAGGCAACAGCTTGGCACGCATTCCAAGGCAGCATTTCAGCAAGACAGTTCAGCAGCTTTAGCACACAACAAGGCAGATTTTTGGCATGATTTTTGAGGAAGAAGGGCCGTTCAGCAGGGCCGTACAGCAGGCCATACAGCAGGCCGTACAGCAGATTTGCACAGATTTCGAGGAGCAGATTTGAGGGAGGCCGTACAACAAGTGGCTGTACCTTTGGCACGCATTTCAAGGCAGAAATCATACAGCAGATTTTTGGACAGCTTGCACGCTTTTCTAGGCAGGCCGTACAACAGCATTTAAGGCTGTTATTTGGCATGAAAATCGAGAAAATATGTACAACATTTATTGCTGTTCCTATTTTGCTGTTTGCACACTTTCCGAGGCGGTGGTTAAGCACGGAAAAGAGATAAGTTAAAAAAATCTGTTTGCTGATTTTTTTGTTGAATATTTCTCACTGTAAAAAGCATTTTTTCCAGAAATAAGAAGGAGCTTTCGAACTGGTTTTCCCCAAGAGTTGTAGGGGGTTTTTCCAGGGTCACCTTGACCAAAAATTACTGTGTTATGATGTGTTGAATGGCTGTTTGTTACTGCTGTTTTTTATTTCTGCATTTTCCAGCATTCTGAAAAATTTCCAGAATTTGTGTTTTCAGCAAAATTTATTTTTCCAGTTGTTGAATGTATGGTTATGGGAAAGGGCATTTAACTATTTTTGGAGTAATAAGGAGAAAACTGAAAACCGGGGTGGGAAACTGAATTTTCTACATGGTATCAGAGGTTGAGTGCTGAAAGAGCAGTTTGGGACAGCAAGGAAGAAAATTACAGCTTGCTGATTTTTCACTCAGAAAATTCCAGCAAGCTGATTTTTCACAAACAGCAGATTTTTACCTTTACTACAACAGTGTTATTTTTCAGTTTTAGGACAGCAGGATGTCTTTGGGATTGAGGGTGGAGGATAGGCTGGATGGGCATACAAATTACAGTGTTTGGAAGGAGAGAATGCAGAGTATCTTTGAGGAGGCGGAAGTCTGGGATATCATGGTTGATATCACACAGAACCCTGTGAATGTGCCTACTGATGCTACTCAGTTGGCAGCATATAATAAAAAGAACAACAAGGGTAAGAGATTGATTCTAGACGGAATCAAAGACCATTGCATTCCTCATGTGAGAGGAAAGAGAAATGCTCATGAGATGTGGACAGCATTGTCCAATCTCTACCAGAGTACCAATGAGAACCGGAAAATGGTCCTAAAGGAGAAAATGAAAACCATTAAGATGGGTAATGATAGTGCAGCTGGATATCTCACAAAGATTACTAATGTGAGAGATGAGTTGGCAGCGATTGGAGAGGCCATTCCACCCACTGAGTTGGTGCAGATTGCAGTGAATGGTCTCCCCCGTTCATGGATGAACTTTGCTGATGGAGTTTGTGCACGTGAGACCCTTCCCACATGGGAGAGGTTTTGGGATGATTGCATTCAGACAGAGATCAGGAAAGGTCAGCTTGGGGCAGCCAAGCCAGTTGAGCAGGATGAGGATGTAGCACTGTTGGCAAGACGCAAGAAAGGCAAAGGGAAGAAGCAGGCTTCCACAAGCAATGGTGGGGGCAAAGGCAAAGGTAAAGGTAAACAGGATAACACACAGAAGGACTATTCCAAAGTGAAGTGTTGGAATTGTCAGAAGATGGGACACTATGCTGTTGTGTGTCCGGAGAAGAAGAAGAAGAAGGGGAAGAACCAGAGCATGGCAGCTTCAGCAGAGGTTGAGGACTTTGCAGATCGTTTTGACCAGGAGTTTGGGTTCACTGCGTGTGAGTCCTCTAGTGCGGGATTAATCCGCCATAGAGGTTCGAGAGGGAGCATGCATTTCCCTCGATTAGCGGAGCATCTTCGAGTATCCGGTATGTGGACGGTGGGGGCTTCACGTCACATGACAGGAGTCCGTGAGTACTTCTCAGAGCTTTCAGAGAGTGGCACTGATGTAGAGGTAGTACTCGGTGATGACGGAGTTGTTAGAGCAGTCGGTGTGGGAACATTGACATTTCAGAGGGAGTCCAAACCTCCCTTGAAGGTGTCAGATGTTCTTTATGTGCCAGGGATGAGGAAGAACCTCACATCCGTCTCAGCTTTGGAGGATAGAGGATATGAGGTACTGTTCAGGGGAGGACAGGTGTTGATGTATCCCAGGGGCACTCCAGCTGATTCAGCTAGAGTGATAGGTGTACGCCATGCAAAGGTGTACAAGTTTGCATTCCAGTCCCTTTTGGCATTGAGCAATAGCACTGACAGCAGAGCTAGCAGTTCTGAGCTGTGTGAGATTTGGCACCGTAGGATGGGGCACATGTATCATGGAGCCTTGAGGACTTTGCGGGAGATCACTACAGGTGTGCCAGATTTCAGTACTGATCACTTTGATACTTTTAGAGGATGTGCGATGGGCAAGTTTGCCAAATCCCCTTTCCCCAGCAGTGATAGCAGAGCGACTGGGATACTTGATTTGATTCATTCCGATGTGAGCGGTTGGATGTCTCATGTTTCCTTGAGTGGATATGAGTACTATGTTTTATTCATTGATGATCACTCCAGGAGGACCTGGATTTATTTCTTGAAGACCAAGAGTGAGGTCTTCAAGCGGTTTCAGGAGTTCAGAGCTCTTGTGGAGACACGGACAGGTCGGAAGATCAAGTCCCTGAGGTCGGACAATGGAGGAGAGTACACCCTTGGAGAGTTTGTTGACTATTGTGCGGAGGCAGGCATTAGGAGGGAGTTCACTGTTCCTTACAACCCCCAGCAGAACGGGGTTGCGGAGAGGAAAAACAGATCCATCGGAGGGGCTGCCAAAGCCATGTTACATGATCAGGGGTTGCCATTGTTTTTGTGGGCAGAGGCCTGCAACACAGCTGTTTACTTGCAGAACAGGAGTCCGCATCGTGCCTTGGGGCACATGACTCAGGAGGAGGCTTTTTCTGGGAAGAAGCCTGATATGGGTCATCTTCGTATCTTTGGGTGCATGACATACTCCTACATACCCAAGGAGAAGAGGACCAAACTAGAGCCCACCGCAGAGAAGGGTATCTTTGTGGGCTACGGTGAGACCTCCAAGGCCTTTCGGATTTACATTCCTGCACAGAGGAAAGTTGTTGTCAGGCGGGATGTGAAGTTCGAGGAGGAGAGAGACCTTTAGGAGTCACGGGAGTTGGAAATATCTGGATCGACGGACCCTCGGCCAGCAGTTGAGTCCGTCGCGGGGATCCGGTGGGCAGGGGATCGGGGAGGATCGAGAGGTACATCTATGACGATGTCGAGTCCGTCATTGGGGAGTGGCTCGCAGTCGAGAGGTGGTGCTATGGGCGGCGCGCGAGAAGCGATCACGAGAAGCGATTCAGAGTCAGTGGACGTTCTGTTCTCAGCATCTCTGAGTTCGAGTGCGGGGCGGGAGGGCAATGAACGAACGATCGAGCTCAGCTCTGATAGTGAAGAAGAAGACCCAAATATCGAAGCCAGAAGTGTGCTCAGGGAAGAGGAAGCCCAAGTGGCTTCAGGACACCTTGAGAGATGCCACATATGTTGCTGAGCCTGAGAGGCCGGTCAGAGAGAGCAGACCACCTGAGAAGTTTTGTAGCTATATGGCAATGGTTACCAACATCCTTGACTCTGAGCCTTCTAGCTATGAGGAGGCAGCTAGCCAGCAGGTCTGGAGAGAGGCCATGCAGGAGGAGTATTCTTCTATCATGAAGAATGATGTTTGGGAGGTGGTGCCGAGGCCTGAGGGAAAATCTGTGGTTACTTCCAGATGGTTTTACAAGGTAAAGCATGCTGCAGATGGCAGCATTGAGAAATTCAAAGCGAGGTTTGTGGCTAGAGGGTTCTCCCAGGTAGAGGGAGTTGATTATGAGGAGACCTTCGCTCCCGTGGCTCGATATACTTCGATCCGCTCCATTATATCGATAGCAGCAGAGATGGGTTGGAAGATCCACCAGATGGATGTGAAGACCGCATTTCTCAATGGCTTCATACAGGAGGAGGTGTACATTGAGCAGCCACAGGGCTTTGAGGTGCATGGGAAGGAGTCCCGTGTGTGCAGACTGAAGAAGGCCCTTTATGGCCTAAAGCAAGATCCCAGAGCTTGGTACTCCAGGATAGATACTTACTTGCAGAAGATGGGTTTCACAAAGAGTGAGGCAGATCCGAACCTTTACTATATTGTGATAGGTGAGGAGCCTCTCATTCTGGTGTTGTATGTGGATGACTTAGTCATTACGGGTGCAGAGAGACTCATAGAGCACTGCAAGAGAGATCTTGCGGCGGAGTTTGAGATGAAGGACATCGGCTTGATGCATTACTTTTTGGGTTTGGAGGTGTGGCAGGAGGAGGGGCATTTCTTCCTGGGACAGGGGAAGTATATTGTGGACATCCTTGGCAGATTCCACATGGAGGATTATAGACCCATGTCGACACCGATGATCACCAACTAGAAGAAGCTTCATGCTTCGGATTCCGATTTGGTGGATCCCACATTGTACAGACAGCTGATTGGTTCCTTGATGTATTTGGTCAACACTAGACCAGATATTTGTTTTGCAGTCAACACGATGAGTCAGTTTATGTGTGAGCCTAGGAAGGTTAACTGGGTGGCTGCAAAACACATTTTGCGATACTTGCGGGGGACAATGGATTATGGTCTGGACTACAGGCAGGGGGATGGAGTGAGATTGGCAGGTTACACTGATTCTGATTGGGCAGGTTGTGCTTCTGATAGGAAGAGCACTTCAGGGTGCTGTTTTGGGTTGAGTTCGGCAGTAGTGTCATGGTTCAGCCGAAAGCAGCAGTCAGTAGCATTGAGTTCAGCGGAAGCAGAGTATATGGCAGCCAGTCTAGCTAGTTGTGAGGCCATTTGGCTTCGCAAGATGTTGTTTGGCTTATTTGGTCAGCCGTTGAGACCTTTAGTGATTTACTGTGATAATCAGAGTTGCATTAAACTCACGGAGAATCCAGTATTTCATGACAGGTCAAAGCATATCGGGATCAAATATCACTTCATCAGAGACTATGTTCAGAAAGGAGCTGTGAAGCTTGAGTATATTCCCACTGATGAGCAGGTTGCAGATATTCTTACCAAAGCCTTACCACGGGGCAAGCATGTCTACTTGAGAGACAAGATGGGTGTGGTGAGGAACACCTTCCTCGGTAAGAGGGAGTGTTGAAATTTGGTACCGGAGGACAGGTGGTTCCCTAAGGCTTTGATCTTTGGCCTAGGGAAAAGTGTCCAAAAGAATTTAATTTTCTCCTAAAGATACTTTATAATTTTTATAAAGTCAAATCTAATTTTAAAGTGACTTTAAGTGATAAAGTTACTAAAGTGACTTTATAAAGTTATAAAGTCAAATCTAATTTAAAAGTGACTTTAAGTGATAAAGTTACTAGAGTCTAATTTTAAAGTGACTTTAATAAAGTCAATGTAAAATTAGAAAGGAAAAGTGACTTTGGAAATAAATGACTAAGTGGGTCTTTATTAAAGTGGGGTGAATTAAAAAATAGAAAGTGAGATTTAAATGAGCATTTAATCTCAGCCCTAGATCTCAATCTATCTCGGCCATTGGATTTAGGGATTCCCCAAAAGTCACTTAGGGTTAGGTTAAAGGAGGAAAAGGAGGAAAAGGTCATTCATTCTTTCATGAGCAGATTGGGAGAAGGAGAGCAAGAGAGCAAGGGAGATTTATGGGCAGTGAGGAGAAGGAGGCAGCAGCTTGGCACACATTCCAAGGCAGCATTTCAGCAAGACATTTTCAGCAAGACAGTTCAGCAGCTTTAGCACACAGCAAGGCAGATTTTTGGCACGATTTTTGAGGAAGAAGGGCCGTACAGCAGGGCCGTACAGCAGGCCGTACAACAGCCGTACAGCAGATTTGCACTGCAGATTTGCACAGATTTCGAGGAGCAGATTTGAGGGAGGCCGTACAGCAAGTGGCTGTACAATTGGCACGCATTTCAAGGCAGAAATCGTACAACAGATTTTTTGGACAGCTTGCACGCTTTTCTAGGCAGGCCGTACAGCAGCATTTAAGGTTGTTATTTGGCACAAAAATCGAGAAAATCTGTACAGCATTTATTGTTGTTCCTATTTTGTTGTTTGCACACTTTCCAAGGCGGTGGTTAAGCACGGAAAAGAGATAAGTTGTAAAAGTCTGTTTGCTGATTTTTTTGCTGAATATTTCTCACTGTAAAAAGCATTTTTCCAGAAATAAGAAGGAGCTTTCGAACTGGTTTTCCCCAAGAGTTGTAGGGGGTTTTTCCAGGGTCACCTTGACCAAAAATTACTGTGTTATGATATGTTGAATGGCTGTTTGTTACTGCTGTTTTTTATTTCTGCATTTTCCAGCATTCTGAAAAATTTCCAGAATTTGTGTTTTCAGAAAAATTTATTTTCCAGTTGTTGAATGTATGGTTATGGGAAAGGGCATTTAACTATTTTGGAGTAATAAGGTGAAAACTGAAAACCGGGGTGGGAATCTATAAATTTCTACAGTTTGGGGAACCTCTCCTAAAGTTTGTGTAAGAGTTGTCGAGGATGATAGAGGAAATGGGACAGAAGTTCACCACAGACCAGAGACAGTGTGAAACCCCAAGGGGTTTCCACACCGGAGAAGGGTCCGGCACATCCCATCACTTGCCATGATGGCATCACTGACTCCCCCACGTTTCATGATGCCCACATTTCTAGCTATAGGCACGGGGGCTGGAGCACCTCAGGAACCAGAACCAGTTCACATGGGAGATTATTTTGCCGAGTATCAGTCCTACGGGCGCGAGTTTGGTGGGGCTCTCACAGCGCAACAGATGGCATCACTGATTCCTCCACGTTCCACGATGCCCACATTTCTAGTTGTAGGCACTGGGGCGGGAGTACCTCAGGAACCAGAACTTGTTCACATGGGGGATTATTTTGCCGAGTATCAGTCCTACGGGTGAGAGTTTGGTGAGGCTCTCACCTTCCATGACTTCGTGCGGCTCAAGAAGGACAGCAGACCCCACAACCAAAACAGAGGAGCCAGATACACACAGGATGGGGACGTACAGCGTACAGTGGGCAGATTTCACTTGTCGACATTTGACGAATCCTCCAAGTGTTCGGCAAAGGCTTGGGTGCAGAAGTTGGATATTTACTTCTAGCTTAATCAGATGGAAGAGGAGAGGCCATCAAGGTGGCAGCGCTGCACCTGGAGGGCGAGGCCCATGATTGGTGGTTCCACGAGATGGCCACACTGGGGCACAGGGGTGACAACATATGCAGAGTTTACACGGAGGCTAATAGAGCGGTTTGATCGGAGGGATCCGGAGGAGCACTTTGTTGAGCTGACTAAGCTCAAGTAGACCGGGAATCCAGACACATATATTTCGGAGTTTTTGAGACTCTCTGTTATGGTACACGACTTGTCTTCGGCCAGGATGATCTACATGTTCATTGATGGGTTGGCAAAACCTCTTCGGGGGTTAGTTAGATCGACGAGGCCGGCTACACTTCATGATGCAGTTGGGAGGACCATGGATTTATAAGATGCCCTACCTAGGACCAAAGCTCCTTTCCCCCAAAGACCAACATTTCAGCAGAAGGGGAAGGACACGAGGGTTCCGCCTCCAGAGGGGAACCAAGGCCGAGGGCCTTTGGATGATGAGACCCGGAGGGATTTGAGACGGAAGAAGCTATGTTTCACATGCCAGGAGCCATGGGCACCAGCACATTGTTGTGCCGCGGGGAAGGCACACTATATCGAGGTTTTCTCCGACAGTGGCGCGGAAGAGTACGAGTATGAGGAGATGGAGGTAGGAGGTAGCAGTGTGGTACAGAGAGATCATCCACCACCTCCACCACCAGGAGCAGGAGGGGCAACGTTTTCACCCACCAGGGGAGTCCTTGCTTCTTTGTAAGGGGTTCCCAAATACTTGACACTGCGTGTCCAGGGTACTGTGCAGGGACAACGTGTTTCGGTATTAGTGGACAGTGGGGCTACCCACAATTTTATTGATGCACAGTTGGTAGAGCGAAGGAGCATACCGACAAAGAGCTTTGATGGGTTTTCGGTACTGGTTCCAGGTGCCAGAACCATGCAGTGTGCCAGATATGTGCTAGCCATGGCAGTGACTATGGCGACTTACACTCTGACAAATCATTCTTTGTGGTGGACATTCCGGACACCAACGTGATATTGGGAGTGCAGTGGTTGATCACGCTGGGGAAGGTCACCACAGATTGGGAAAACTTAAATATGGAGTGGATGGACAAGAAGACCAAGAAGCAAGAGATGATTCGGGGCATGCAAACTTATCCGCCACAGACAGTTTCAGCACACTGGATGGAGGCAAACTTCCGGAAGGGAGATATAGAGTGGGTAGTCAAGTTGTGTGTTTCAGAGGTAGGGTCTACAGGGCAGGCCGTACACCCAGATGTGCAATCTATCTTGGACAGATATGCCACGGTTTTCGAAGATATACCACCAGGGCAGCCACCAGATTAGGGGTTTGAGCACACCATGTTGATCAGTGGTTGTCATTGATGTCAACCCAAGCAGCACCAGGGGCTACCCCGATCTTGCATGGGAATTTTGACCTACAAAATTACTATATTCTGGGTCAATAATATTTTTTATGGTTTCTACTTGTCGAGATGTTTCCATTGATATCTAGCACACCATGTAATTCTTCACAGTTTGAGAGATATTCATGTTTGAAGTTTGTAACCCCAGTTAGTGGGCTAAATCCCCATGGGGTTGTGGCATGGTTCATTGAAAAGTCAATAATTAATAATTTTTAAGCTCCTAAAATCCCTCCCACGTTCACTTGTTGAAGACCCTCTCAACCTAAGCATTTATATAAATTGTGATCCTCATATCCTCCTCATGTAGGGATTTCGCTACATGAAACAGGTCATCGTGGAATTTGCGCTATAACTTTTTTTATATGAAGGTTCAGAAGCTGAAATTTTTATGAGGCGAAGCCGAAATCCTGAGGAAGCTCCTGTAAAAATTTCAGGTCAGGGTGTGCAATATTTTCGGAGATATGATCTATGGAATTCAGTGTTTTTGCAGGCTCCTAAACTTCATCTCAAAGAAGTGACCTTGGGAAAATCGTCATAACTCTCTCTCTAATTATCGGATTGGAATTTTGTAAAAAAGTGGCAGATAGTGCACGGACTGTAGTTTTCGCTGTATGAATTTCAGAGCCGAATGAAGAAACAGTGACACGTGGCACACCATACAACTTCGCTCTACTGAACCAGTCCATAATTAGGGCATTGTGAGAGATTGAGCATAACTCTCCCTTGAAGAATCCAAATTAGGTCAGACTTGTGGCATTGGAAAGAATACTCAAAGGACTACTACAGGGCCGAAAATCACATATTGGGATCTGAAATAACAGAGATACACTAGATTTAATATCGAGCTCCTAGAAGGCAAGAAAAAGCTAGATCATCTGTTGTCAAGGGTTGCAAAGGACCAAATGTTCTAGGGCAGAAAAGCAGAGCAAGGTGCAGCAAAGGGTAGCATGACAACAGCAGCAATCAAGGTGCAGAACAGTAGCAAGAAGTTCACCACATGAAGTCTTCAAGTGGGCAGCACTGCATACAGTCATTGTAAAGGTATCATTGTACCAAGTCATTGTAAATGCATCATTGTAAAAAGTGTACAAGTGTCTATATGCCAAGAATTGAAGAGGCAGTGTTGGGAGGTCTAAGATCATCATTAGGTGGGTGTGTCATAGTTGGGGTTATGGTATAATGTGTCTTCTTCTTCTACATCATTCTATATCATTGTAAAGTGGACCATTTTCCCTGGTACAGGAGTCCATCCTTGTTTTATTCTTCTATATGGTGGTAGGTTGGTGCTAGGCTGGTGCATGAAGTCACCAACAACTTCAAGCCTGTGAAAACTTCAGGGTAGTAGGGTGTTGGTAGGGTGAGTTGTAGCTCATTGGGTGTTGAGACATCCGTTCAGTTGACTACTGAAGAATCTCGAGCGTTGGAGCGTCCATCCAGTGGGAGCTGGAGAAGAATTCTTTTCTATATTCTAGGAAGCTGTAGCTTTATTTTCAATTAGAGTTGAATATTAAAGAATTATTAGAAAAGAATTCAGGGGGTTTTTGTCCGGGAGAGGGATTCCATCTTAGAAACTGTGTGCATTTGTGTTCCTTTTGTTTACTGCTATCATTGTACAAACACTGATAATAATTGAAGATTAACTAATGCTCTGAGAGTTAATAATAATACAATTAAAAGGAATACTGATTCACCCCCCCCCCCCCCCCTCTCAGTATTTCCAACACACCATTGAGATGGAGCAAGGCATCCAGGCTGTGATTACTACCCCCTATCGGAATCCTAAAGCCTACAAGGATGAGATTGAGAGGGCTATTCATTAGCTCTTAGCGTTGGGGCACATCCAACCTAGCACTAGCCCATTTGCTTCTTTTGTTGTACTGGTGAAGAAGAAGGATGGCACACTGAGGATGTACATCGACTATCGGGCTCTCAACAAGAAGACTATGAAGAACCGATACCCCATCCCACGGATTGATGAGTTGATGGACAAGTTGAGGGGATCGAAGTTCTTCTCGAAGATTGATCTGAGATCAGGCTACCACTAGATTCGCATGAGGGGCTAGGATTTTCCCAAGACCGCTTTCAGATGTCACTACGGTCACTTCGAGTTTTTGGTGATTCCCTTTGGGCTAACCAATGCACCAACCACCTTCCAGTCCTGCATGAACCAAATCTTCCGTGGTCAACTGAGGAAGTTTGTACTGGTATTCTTTGATGACATCTTGATATACAGCCGTACGTGGGAGGAGCACTTGCAACACATTGAAGTTGTGTTGCGCATATTGGAGGAGCAACATTTCTATGCTAAGCTCTCCAAGTGCGAGTTTAGATTGACGGAAATGCTCTATTTGGGGCATATCATTGGTGTGGACGGAGTGAGGGTCCACGAGGAGAAGATCAGGGCCATCCAGGATTAGCCAGAGCCAAAGAACGTGAAGGAGCTTTGGGGGTTTGTAAGCATCTACACCTACTACCGAAAGTTCGTTAAGGGATTTTCCCAACTTGCTGCACCCCTCATAGATCTTACAAAGAAAAGGGCATTTAGTTGGACAAACACAGCGCAGAAGGCATTTGAAAGGCTCAAGGAGGTGATGAGTAGTTGCCCAGTTCTTGTGTTGCCGCATTTCACACAGCCTTTCGTCCTTGAGTGTGATGCATCAAGAGAGGGGGTAGGCACAGTTTTGATGCAGGGGGACCATCCCATAGCTTTCGAGTGCAGGAAGCTATTACCACATGAGAGGTTGTATCCCATATACGACAAGGAAATGCTAGCTATTATGCATGCACTGGCCAAGTTTCGGCAGTACTTGGTGGGTAACAGATTCAGGGTGAGGACTGACCATGACAGCCTTCGGTTCTTTTTAGAGCAGAAGTTGTTGCAGGAGAGGCAGTAGAAGTGGGTCAATAAGATCCAAGCATACGATTTTGACATTGAGTATGTCAAAGGGAAGAACAATGTGGTGGTCGATGCTCTCTCACGCAGACCGGCAACGTTGTCCCTGATGAGTTTAGACACAAATTGGAGGGCTCAGTTGTTGGTGGAGAACTCCAAAGACCGTTTTGCCTATGAGATATTGGATGGACAGGTCACGGATGACAGATACAGGGTGATGGATGAGGTGATATACTTCAGAGATCGGATCTTCTTGACTAAGGGCTCTCAGCTCAAGGAGAAGGTGTTGCGTGCCTCACATGACTCACCACTATCAGGCCAACAGGGGTTCACCAAAACCTACAGGGCCATCAGGGAGAGGTTCTCTTGGAAGGGCCTCAAGGAGGACGTACTCCAGCATGTCAGGGAGTGCAAAGTATGTTAAGCAGAACAAGGGGAAGATGAGCCATCCAGCAGGGTTACTACAACCTATTCCCATTCCAGAGGGGAAGTGGGAAAGCATATCGATGGATTTCATCACATGGTTGCCCGCAGTGCAGGGCAAGGACAGTATCTTTGTAGTCGCTGATTGGCTGACAAAGTACGCACACTTCTTTGCCATATCAGCACGGTACACAGCAGCTCAAGTGGCAGAGTTGTTTTTTAGGGATGTTTTCAAGTTGCATGGTCTTCCAAAGACCATTGTTAGTGATCGGGACAGCCATTTCATGGGCAGATTTTGGCATGAGCTCTTTCGTTTGGTGGGTACAGAGTTGACTCCGAGCACCGGTTACCACCCTTAGACGGATGGGCAGACGGAGATAGTGAACAAGTGGCTGGAAGGCTACTTGCGAAACTATGTTACAGGGAAGCAGAAGGCATGGTTACGATGGTTGCACTTGGGGGAATACAGCTACAACACTACTTTCCACATGTCCATTGGTATGTCTCCGTTTTACACTTTATTTGGATATCATACTTTGTTTTTTGCTGACGTGATGTTTGGTGCTAGTAAGGCCCCCAGGGCCAAGGACTGGATCCAAGAGAGTCAGGATATACTCCGGGCCCTCAAGGACAACTTAGCTACAGCACAGAACCAACAAAAACTATATGTTGAAAAAGTACAAGTTGAGAGGCAGTTTGAGGTAGGGGACTTGGTCTACCTACGACTTCAGCCATACCGGCAATCCACACTGAAGCAAAAGGGGGTCGAGAAGCTCAAGCCCCGCTTCTATGGACCATACAGGGTGATACGCAATATCGAGGAGGTTGCATATGATTTGGAGTTACTCACAGGTAGCAGGATCCATAACATCTTCCATGTATCTTGCCTAAAAAAGGCATTAGGGCAGCAGGTGAATGCAACTGAGGAGCTTCCACCAACAGATGATGAGGGGCATTTGGTGCTACAGCCAAAGGCCATCATAGACACCTGAGAGAGGCAGCTGCAGAGCAGAATAGTCAGGGAGTATTTGGTGAGGTGGAGGAACTTGCTGGATGAGGATGCCACTTGGGAGAGTGAGAAGATTTTGCAGGATCCAATCATTGCAGTTGCTTGAGGACAAGCAACGTTTTGGCAGGGAGGACAGTAATATTCCCAATTGGCAGCAGCTAATTGGTAATATTAATTTTTGGCCAGTTTACTTTATAAAGTTTAAGTCAGTTAATAAAGTGGGTTAGAAGACACTCAACCTACACTTAGGAAATAAAACACTTCCTAAAGTCATTTGAGCAAATTTAATTGACAGTGTGGGGCCCAAGAGTCGAAGTGACAACGTGGGGACAATGGCAGCGTGGGCAGTGTGGGCCCATGGCAGTGCAGAGAGGGATGGACAGCGTGGCCAAGACGGACAGCGCAGTTTTAGTGGGGCGTAGGGGAGAGGAAGGCTCTCCAAGCATAAAGAGAGGGAGAGGCTCTTCATTTGCTGATTCGATTATGCATCATTGTTTTGTCTATTGACATTGAGCACGCTTTTGCTGTTGAGCAAAGTCTGCAAGTGATGTTCAGCACACCGGGTGTCTCTGAGCGGAGATCCCAACCTCACCCTCGGGGGACTTCGAGTGCCTGCTCGGGTGAGGAGTTCTATCAATTGATTTTCAGGTGGGAGCTATAGCATCTTCAACAGGGATTACGCATTTGCTCGGGCAACGCAGTCTTGAGGAGAGACCACGCAGTTCTTAGAGGAGGTAGTGCTGGGAGCGGAGATTTATCAGCGGATTCAGACCAGGATAGTGAGAAGGGATCAACCCTTAGCTATTCCATCATTTTGGCAGAGGAGGAGGCCACCATTTGCAGAGACATCCAGGGCCAGCGTATTCCACTAGGACAGCGTGATTTCTCTAGGGAGGTGATTTTCCAGGGTCAACCATTCCGAAAACCCTTTCTAGGCTTTTCTGGGTATTGGGTGAGGAGATCATTCCCAAAAACTCGTATTTTTATGAGCAGGGAACAACCCCAAAGAGTCAGCTTATTCTGGTAGCAGCATCGGCAGCAACATCTTGGAGATAATGCAGTCATTGATAGAGCAACCATTATGGGAGTATTTCTGGGAGTATCTCTAGATTGCCTTGTGCAAGACAAGGTGCCATCATTCTGATCACCTTTTGTACTCATTATCACTTTCAATTATATAATAAAATGGCTCAACATTCTCCATGTTTTGCTTTCTATGTGTGACGTCTCTCTATTTGATATAGTTCCATGTTTATGTTGCTTTATATTGTTGTTTATTTCTACTTGGAATATTACAGTTGATTTGTGGTAGAATCGTATGTGCTCTAGACTTGTAACTTTGTATATAGGCTAGGACACATGTATTCCATAAAACCCAGAAATGGTTTTGGAAAATTCCACTTAGAGAATGTTTAATTAAATTAATTAATCATTTTTACATGTTTTCCTAAGCCTAAACTTAGGGAAACTGATTAATTAAAGGGTATTAATTAAACTAAGTGTCAATCTTTTAAATAAAGTCATGGATCACCTCCAAGTTAATCTTAGCCCTTGATTATGTTTTAATCTTGGTCGTTGAAGGGTCAACGGAAGAATATAAGGAGGAGGATGAGGGGCCTATGGAAAACACATTGAGCATTTGGCATTTTCGAGTTTGTGTGACGAGACACAACTTTTGGTTAGAATCGAATCACTAGGGCAGGGTTTGCTAAGTGATTTTGATTCAGTGATCAGATTCAGAGAGGGGCAGACACAAAGACTGGTCAGGAGGACCAGGAGTGCATTTCAGAGAGAGGCAGCATAGTTTTCTGAAGGGGTGATGCAGTCCCTACAGGGAATCATGCAAAAGTGACGCAGTGCCTTCCAGAGTCAATCGGGAGATAGAAAGAGGCTGGGGTTTCTGAGCCAGGAGGGCCAAAATCCAGTCTCATATCAGCTTGATCAGTTGCAGAGAGAGGTGACGCAGTTTCTCAGGCTTGCCCACGCAGGCTTACGCAATTCCAGCATAAGCACTGACGCAAGAGGAAGAGAGGGGCTTCACCAACGCTGTTTAGATCAGTCGGGGACTTCCAGAGTGAGGTATATCTCACAATTACATTTGTTATCTAGATTTATCTGAAGGGTTAGCCAGGTATTGGCACCCTAGTTGTACTCAAGATTCTGCTACTTAATAATATAAAACCCTCAAATCTCTACACCGGTTTTCCCAAGTTGGGTTTTTCGGGAGACAGTCCAAAAATAATTGTGTCAAATGTGGTTGTTTTTCATTACATTTTGTTCAGTTTGTTTCAGCACTTAGTTTTATTCTACATCATTATTTGTGTAGACTGCTTCAGTAATTACTTCAGTATTTCAATGTATTGAAACAATTATGAAAAATAATGGGAGAAGTAATTCAAATTTGTTGCAATAGGAATCCAGATTTAGGTTCTCACAATCAAAGCCAAGAGGGCTGAATGAAAAAGGTTTTAGGCTAGCTATAAAATGCAGAAGGGTTTGCTTATTTTTTATTGGGTTGGGTTTGTTGGATGAGGATTAGGTCAAGGGGACTAGGTCAGGGCAAATGAGATGGAATTGCAGTCCATTCAATAGGGCAAGGTAGGTAGAAGGCTTAACACTCAAAGGTGATTTGGTGAGATGGTTTAAGACTGATGAAGAGCTAGGAAGAGCATAGAAGATATATTCTTCCTAAACTGAAGAAAATGGACAAATTATGACAAATTTCCCAAAACAGAGCATGAAAAACATGTAATTTGCTTATCAAACTTGAAATTTATCATATAATAGACATGAAATGTTTATGAGCTTACAAAATATTCATAAAAATGATCACAAAGAAAAAACAATGCCAAACATTCATACCACATGAATCCCAAAGAAATAGCTACAATTCTTCAATAATTTTCAGGCCAAACTAGTTCTTGATCAATACACTAGCATCCAAACTGATTCCAACCCTTGCTAAGAGTGAAGAAAGGGAAGATATAAACATCGAAACTACATTCTCTCATCCTCAGGGGTCGAATTCCTAAGTTAAGGATGAGATCCACAAAATTCTGAACTGAAAGTTGGAGTGTAGGGAGCTCTAAGGGAGGAGCTCTAAGTGACTCCTCTCTAATTACATTGAAACTGATTCATTTGACTTTGATGAGTACATTTACCTCATGAATCTACCCCTAGGTAATTTATCCATATCACATTTACATTTACCATGCCCAATTACATAAGTGAAATCATGATTTTCAAGACAAAAGTCAATTTTTTCAGTTAAATTTGAAAAATATCAGCAAATTGTCAAACACGCCCTCTCTTTGGTAAACACACCCTCCCTTTGGTAAACGCGCCCTCCATCTTGCAGGCTCCAAGATAGCTTGTTGGAAAGCCCTTCAAGTCTAGTTTTTGAATATGCCTTTAGTTTTGAAAATGAAGCTCATTTTCGTTCTCAAAACTCCATCCTCCCAAGACTACTCAGCGCCAGGGCCAAAAATGAGGCAGAAACATGATTTTTTGGTGGTTTTTTGGCATTTTCACCTGCTTGTTTTGCAAACCAAGGCTTACAAAGTGGTTTTATGAGATGTATTGACCATTTTGCATCCAATGGTGGTGACCTTTTGCTCAAAGGATAGCTTGACACTTGTCTCTGTGACCTGACTGTCCAAAAACACACTAAAAACACAAAACTTTGCAAAAATGACTCAAAGCTCTTCAAAATTGGTGAAATAATGGTTGATGATGTGGCTAGGCTTGGAGTGAAGCCTCTGCAAGTATATCCAATTTTCTTTTCTCCTCTAGCATGGTCAAAGCCTCAATATTTGCATTGGCTCTTTTGATATTGGCCTTTGCAATTTTGTCCTGTTGGGCATAATGTTTGACCTTGCTCCTCAGTAGGTCATTGTCTTTGTTTGCGTTCTCCAAAAGATTTTCCTAGTGCTGGTTTGCTCTATCAAGCCATGGCTCCCGGTTTTCATTGATTACTATTGCAAGTTGTTCATTTAGGGTTAACTAATCAGCAAGCTCAGCCTCTTTTTGTCTTTCTAGAGCTAGAGCTCTTTTCGGCTCTCTAGTTCTAGGTCTGCCTCTTGGTGCTTGTTCATCTTGTTCTTTAAGCAAACCATGCTTCTCAAGTGTCTCTTCTAACATAACCTTGGATTTTTCTGCCTCCCTTTGAGCTATGATGTATTTCACCTTATCAATGACATGCTTTGTCTTCAACTGCTGGTTCTCTTGCTCAAGGAAGTTGATGACAAATTTGGACCTGTCAAGATTAGTTTGGAACCCTCTAATCTTGGCATCCTTCCCCTTGATGACTACACTAGTGATCTCATCATCATCCTCATCTAGGTCAACAAGGTCAAAATCATGCTCTGTTTCATGGAGGTCATCCTCATCATGAATGATTGCCTCATGTTCATCCTCCTCTAGCATCTTTTCTTTCCCCTTTTGTACCTACTTTGTTGGTGAAGAAGGCAGGGTCCCTTCCACAATCTGTAGAGCAAACACCTGCCTATGACCCCTTTGATATGCTTTTTCCAATGGCTCTATCTCAACCACATTAGCCTCCTTAGGCTCATTGATCTCAGCTCTACTAGGTGACCCAGTCTCAATGTGGGATGGAAATGATGGTGATGAAATAGGTGAGGGAGACTGCTCTGAAGATGATGAATGTACTATGGGCTGAGATGGAGGAATGAAAGTGGAAGGATGAGATGATGAAGGCACATTTTGGGCATGCTGAATAGGTGAAGCAGTGAATATGTCATTAGCTATGAATGAACTCCATGGAATGTTCAATTGCTTGAGGTGATGGAGAACTATGATTTTGATGAGGGCGTGGTGAAAAACACTGTTCATTTGGTGTGCATACTCTCTCTTCTGGACAATAAATGCCATCTTATCAATGCTTCAAGAAAGGTAGTAGGGTATAGTGAGCATCTTTACCCTAGTGAAGTGCATAAGTAGTCGCATGTGATAGGCATACAATCTAGAAAATCTACTTTCACATGAAAAGTATTTCATGATAATCTTCATCATGGGAGCATATCTCTCTAGGAGGTAAGAGAAAGGAAAAATCCTCTTTCTCTCATTCTTGCACCTAGGTTTAATGAAAGGGTCATAGTAATGCTACTCCAATCTCTCTGTTTGAACCATTTCTCCCCAACATTTGGGATCCCGGTAGCAGCTGAGATGATGGCAGTTGACACAATGAAAGTGACACAAGCTAGACTAATCGGGTTGTCATGGAGGTTAGAGATGAAAAGTCTAGTCAACATAGAATGGTGTTGGACCTTCTGAATTTGCTCACATAACTCAAAACATCGAACATGTTTGAAACATATCACAGCCATAGGAGATGCCAAAATTTCCCTGGTATTTTTTGGCGCTAATCTAAGTATTCTTCCCCCTTTGTGTGGCCTCCTCCCCTCTGTTTCTTCTCCTTCACTGTATGATCTGTTTCCTTCTTTTGTCATGATGTCTTAGTGTCAAAACCATAGGGAAGTGTGATGATATGGAATGTGATTTATAGGACTAGGGAATGTGATAGGGTAATTGAGGGAGATTGGGGTAGGGATTTATGAATCAGGGAATGTGACAAGGAGTAAGGATATATAGGAGTTTGGAATAGGGAATTTATTACAAGTGTAGGGAATTGGGAGCCTAGGTAAATAGTGTACCTAGGGCTTGAGGGTTTTAAAGAAATGAAGGCTTACGGAAAGGGAATATCACTGTAGTGATTTGGGACAGGGTATATTTGCAATGTGGGAAGGGTTTAGAGGTTTAGGGAGTGAAATTGAAGTGTACTTAGGTTTTAAGGAAAACTAGGGTTTTGAATTTGGAGCAGACACCAAATTTCCTTTAAACAAACTTCACATATCCAAAATGACTTTGATGAAGAGGAGTGAATCAATTTGTAACTTACTTACTTGTTTGGAGGTGTGAATAATCACTGCTGAAGTCTAGCGGGTGATTTTTCATGTTTGGAGGCGCGCCCTCCCTTAAGCAAACACGCAGTGCCTTCCCCTCTTTTGCTGATTTGGCCTAAAAAACTTGAAAACCCTGCTTTGTTGAGTTTCCTCGATGGTGGTAGGAGACAAATGAGGTCTCTTTTGATGTCATGAGGGCTTTTATACTTGTGTGAAATTGATCTTTCCATTCAAAACCCATATCTAATGTTTTATTTTCACCTTTGAAAATTTTGAAAAATACCCTTTTACACTTTGACTTTTTCTTCGCAGATTGATGATGTTGGAGTTTGGAACTCTTTGATTGCTTTTGTTGTTTTAGTTTGGCATGTAGAGTTTGAATTGGCAGCTTGGGAATAGTACTTATTACATATAGTGAACATAAAATTACATTAAAAATAAAAATAAATTACATCTCTGTTTTTTGAATAAAATTTCATTGCAGAATAAAATCATAACTTGAAAGCAGAATTAAAACTTTGGAAATTCTCCTTGGAGATCATCTTTCATGTTGAAAAATCTTTTTCAAATGATGAAGGAATGTTATTCAATCACTCTCATTATTTTGCTGACCTTATGCAAATGAAATGGTGTTTTATTTAACCTTGGAAAATGAAACCTAGTGACCTAATGGGACCTTGAATGACTAGACTCCATGGTGACTTTAACTAACATTATGACGTGATGAAATAGACTCTCATGACTGATTTATGCTCAGCAAAACATGAAGGTGGGCCAGAAAATATGAATTTTTTAGGGAGAGTGAGTATTATGACTAGGACTACCATCAGTGAGTGAATTTTTTACATGACCTAATGGAATGATTAAAAATTTCTAAGTGGGACTCCTAAAATGATATGAAAAGAGTATTTTTGATCACTGATGGAAGTATGCAAATACTGGCACTAACACAAGGATTTCAAAGGAAGGTACAAGTACAACAAAATCTGCAAAAAGTGAGTATCGTGTACCAACCCCTGATTTTTATGCAGATAAGTACTAGATATGGGAACCAGGATGGAAGTACATTTGCAAGCACATGGAGTATGTGAAAATCTTTGAATCTTACAAACATAAATCCTACTGCAGTCGTCAGACCCACAACTCTCTGCAGTGCCGGAGCCATCGGGTACGTTAGATTTTCAGGAGAGGTATCATTAATTACACCTTAGTTTGCTTCACCTTAACTTCTCTCTGCCACTTACTACGAAATCAGGCTCAATATAGAAAAGATCGAAGGATCTAAACTTAGAATAGGCATTGAATTAAAATTAACCAAGATTCCTGCATTTCACATTAGTCTTAGGATCTGCATTACATAGGATAGTTATTCATCCAAGCACCAGTTTCTCATCAAGTACTTGGTCCTAAATTCTTAGCAAGATAGTTGACTCCGTAACACACTGGTATCAATCATTTAAATCTATTGGAATCATTTAATCTTGCTAGATCTAATAAAATATTTGGTCACTTAACTGTGTCTCTCAAAATGGTTGGTTCCCAACTATTTCTCCTTCATTCCATTTCCATAGGGTCTACACCCCTTAATCTGCTATAGCGAGACAACTTAAACGGGGAGATTAGGGATCTAGGTGACAACCCTTGATTTGAGCCATTTTGTGGTGCCAAAAAATTTTGTGCAACAACACTCTCCAAAGATAATTGTTGTAGCTCTTGTCTAGGAGGTTTTTTTCACTCGGTTAATTATCATCTCCCTATCAGGATTCAATAATTAATTGAGTTTTTTCCTCCAATTTTACCCCAAAGCCGGAGTACGGCTTGATGGTGAAGCCTTGGGTGAGTCCTAGTGTCTAGAGTCAAAGTATATTACCATACTAAATCACACAAAAAAAATTCATAGAATTTGGTTAGCTCTAGATAGTGATTTTTTAATTTTTTAGATTTCCCGCAAGTCAAAAATTCCAATAAAAATTGTAATTGAATTGTAATAAGTGTTGCCTAGAGAAGTTTTATGGGGTATGGTTAATCAAAATTACACCTCTCACCCTCAACATTTCACTATGACACACTTTGAGGGGTTAAAAATTTGTTTTGAACCCTCAAAACCCACTTTCCTAAGTTTAGTGGGAAATCTGGCAATTAATTAAGCCAAAAATTAAATAAATGGAGAAAAATAAATATCCACACATGCTAAATGAGGTGGAAAATTATGGAGGAGTTAAAGTGAAGTCACAAAGTGATGTGGACTCCTAAACTCAAGGAAATGACATCTGCTCAAATAAAATCGAATTTCTGGCATTAAATGAGACCTGCTTACTTGGAAATTCAAATTTGTGAAGTTAATGCACATTTGGGAGGATTTGGGATAATATTTGGTGGAGATGTTTGTGGGAAATTGTCCCCACATGAGTTACTACCCATATACACTTGTCATTACATCATAAAATTCGAATTTGCACATAAGGAAAGAAGAAAACGATGTCCACTTGCCAGAATCCGATTTTTATACTTGGTAATGGAGCTCCACTTATCAAATTCGAATTTGCCTTGTGATCTCCTCCCTCTCACCACTTGGCATTTGGTTCTTCATTGGAATTTGCTTCCAACTTTCTATATAATGGAGCCATGGGCTCTCATATTTTATATTAGATATGAGCTACTGTGCTTGCGAAAGCGCTGCTACTTTGTACACTTTTCAAGAATATCAATAAAAAGACTTTGGGGGTCCATTCATGGATGTTTTTCCTTTGGAGCATGGTGCATTGAGAGTTATTGCTATAATATTTTCTATGCTTTGAGTTATTTCATTTTTCATGTATTCTTGTGAATTTGCTAGTGCACAACTATCTTGTATTAGCATTTGATTTGAAAGTAGGTTCTAGAGGTTGAAAGTTCTACTTTATTTTCAAAAAAAATCTAGAAGTTTCAATTAATTGTTTGCTTATCTAAATCTACATGGACTAATGTGTGACTTGATTATTGTAGAAGAATTATTTTTGGATAACGCATGAGGGGAAGTCTTTGGGAGACCAACCCACTCTTAAAGCACCTTCAAAAGAACTCTCATTTGTTATTTGAATTTTCATAGTTTATCTTACGAAAAAATGTCTTGCAGGGATTCATTTGGACATAGTTTGTATGCATGCAATCATTTAAAAATATTTTACTTTTCATTGTTCTTCATTGGATCATATTTTTCTATTTAAAGAGCTTAAGCATGCCTAGACAAAGAGGAGAGGAGATGTAATATCCCCAAATGGGATATTTTACTAATTTTGCAGAAATCAGACTAACCCATCATTTTACCATAAAATTACTAAATTAATAAATAGATGCCATGTAAAATAAACACATAAGCACTGCAATCTATCAACACATCAAAAGGAAGAATCTCAGCATTTTATTATAGATAATAACTGGGGTTACAAATACATACGACCCAAAGAAAGAGCTGAGACGGAGAACTGGCCACCAAGATGAGTTGCTGCACTGCGCTGGCCTCAAAACTGAACTGTTGCACTCTCCCTCCGGCAACAACTGTCACTGAACCCACTGAAGATGATGAAGCACAAGTTGAAGATCTGAATGATCCTCACACCAATCCCTGAAACTCTGCAAAAATTCTGAGTGAAGTCTCCTCAAGAGAGTTGGGTTTTCGTCAGTGTTTTAAAAAACGGAATCGGTCAGCTACCAGGCCGAGGTAATGACTCGGTAATGACTCCGAATCGATAATGACTCGGTCGACTCGGTTTGACTCGGTTTTTGTAAAAAATACATTAAATATTAATTTTTTTGTACAAAAACATAAATTTAAAGATTTTTATTCATGTTTCCAAACACAAAGCTTTACAATATAGATAAGTCACAAAAGACAACATATGATCAAAGTAGGCTCATGAATATATCCATTATATCAAAATTGCACCTACTGCACTGTCCAATACAGGATGATGATATAGAGATCAAAACAAAAAACATAACCAATGTCACTAACATCATGTCATCAAGGTACATAGAGGGATTGGTGCTCTTGATTAAATACGAGTTCCATACCCTAATACATGACAAAATTCGATGGAAACATTGCAATAACCCAATCCTGAAATCCTAAAAAACTGATAAGTTTGCTGGATTTTGAATGAGATCTAAAATTCTACTTTCTCCATATGAAATTCAATGAGGTTGGAACCACTCTCAAACATCCTGAGTCATTTCATGGTAATGTTAAAAATTTAAGTATTTAAAAATGGTAATCTTCATTTAAAAATGGTAATCTTCATTTTCATCTTTTTACTTTAAGAATTTAACATTACCATGAAGCTGCTCCAAAAACCAACTCCACAACTCTTCAGAAAACCTCAAACAAACATAACAGCAGAATTAAATTCGGTTTCAAGTCCATAAAAATTGATTTTTTGGGCCCATCGGCCGGCGGAATTGGCTCGGCAGAGTTAATTCGGACCAAGCCTGGTCGGTTGGTTTGTTACCGAGCTAGCCGAGCCGGTACAAAAACCAGCCGGCTTGGTAACAAACCGGCCAACTGGCCGTTTCTTGTGCCTGGTCGGACCGGCAAGCCTAATGGCTCAGTCGACCAGGCCTGGTTCGATTCGAATCGACCGTTTTTTAAAACTAAGGTTTTCATTCAACACTCACAAATCACCCGAGGGTTTCCGTCCTGGAGCTACGACTGAAGTAGAGAACCACGTCTCACACCACTTATACAATAAAATGATATGATCCAAAGATGTCCCTCAATGGCCTCCACCCTTTTTTTGATAGATCTCTTAGAGCCTTCTAGAGAATTGTTTTATTATTATTTTATTCATGGAGCACTTTTCCCTCTTATTAAAATATTATTTTTTAATGCAAAAAAGAGTAAATCGGCTACCATGTCTCCTACGGTCACTAAAACTAATGTCCAACTCTCCCATCATTGAGGTATTCTCGTACCGGTTCCAATGAGCTATTACACTAAGGTGTTCTATCATGTATTCCTCCCAGAATGCCACCTTGAGTGTAATGAGCTGAGTTAAGCCCACAAATAACTCAAATTTCTGAAATTTGTCGGAATGCACCGGAACGAAAGCCAAACTGCTCGGATGATGGAATATATCAAGCGAATGCCATCCGACCGCATAGAAACTCCTCAAAACTCCTCCAAAAAGCCCCTGGGCCCGCTGATGACACCAATCTGTACCTGTGACCAGTCTGCTCCTAACTCTGGAAGTCCATCCTAGCCCTGTCGTAGGTGACACCAAAAAAGGGAATATTACAGACCTTCCGCCCCGAGATTGCTTGCCCTCAAGCAATCGAAATATGTGGGCCACCCTGTTGACCCGATGCAACTAAGACCCAATGCCCAGATCCCATACAAACCCTTGGGTGCTACTATGCACCTGTGTCAACACTTGAAATAGACCCCTCAATGCCAAGATCCCAAACTGATCTCTCATTGTACCTGTCAACAAACAATCCTCCCGGACCCCAACGCCACCATGGCCAATCATCGCACAAGTCCCACGGCTCGGACTGCGCACTTCCTCTGGCTATAGCTGATGCCCCATGAAGTGAAGTCCGCCAACAAGCATCAATGCTCCCTGGCTCCTGTTGTGCTAAACCTCTAACTGTATAAGCTTCCCCACCAACTGCGTACCAACTCATCACCTCTCTCCAATCCAAGTCCTGACTGAATCCCACGCTGATCCTGCTCTCCTGAAATCGGGATGGAGTGCTGCAGAAACAACGACCTGTGCCCCATTGCCAGCTGGAATCTGTAACATTTGCTATGTCTAAGGGCCCCTGCTCTGTTGTGCTCCCTACGAAGAAAATCGTACCATCAAGAGGGTAACAGCGCATGATCTCCCGCCAATCTATCCCGGAGGAGGAATCCAACGTAGTGTCAACTGCATATAGAATATGCCCAGTGAACTGTCGCCAGCTCATAATCAACTCACGCTGCTTTGTCCCATCTGTCAACGAAAGCTGCCTGTAGAAGAAAGCCCCTCTCTCTATAATGGGCAACAGTGGGCAAGATATGCTACAAGCCCCATCGATGTACTCCTGGAGAGTGCTACTCCTTGGAAGTACTGTAGCTCTGCTGACTACATGTGCATCTATCTGTACCTCATCAGTGTGTCAGCCCAACGATGGATGCTCCACCATATCCAACAAATCATCCCTCTCTTGATCGAGAATGTAATGCTCTTGCTGTCTACTAGACCCCTGCAGAACTATCCCATCAACCTCCAAACTCTCTAAAGGATATGGATCTGCAGCTACTATCACCGTACTCGGTATCTGTGCATCTGACTGCTCCTCAATGGTTGACCCCACGATTAGCCGCATATCCATCATAGACTCAATGTGAGCCTCCATCTGGCTCTCCCCCAAAGGACTATCATGCATGATGTGCATAGTATCCTCCTCTGCTGATTCAGGCTCCATCATATGTTGCTCTGGCTGAATCGTCACAAGTGACTCATCACCCAGAGTATCTCCTGTAGAGTCCCCTGACTGCTCACCGTGCACACTGGAATGTAGCTCTGGTCTACTGCCATCAACTTCGCATGATTGCTCTCTCTCCCCAAAAGCATCATCATCTGATCCCATGGACTCATCTGGAGAAAAGTCCTCATCCTGACATACAGAAGGAACGTCTACCTGCTCTACCTCTGCCACTTCATCTGCATCTCTCAAACATGAGTGATTAGGCCCCCATGGTCCTTTACAAATGAAGCAAAGTCCCTTCCTCCTTAGTTCATTTATGCTGCATGATCCACCAAACTGGAACAGCTCCTACCTGGTCAACTATCTCCTGAAAAGCTCAATGTTCTGCTCAACCAGCCCTTGGGCTAGTTCATAAGCAGCAGGAAAGACCAACTGCTCTCTCCTCCAAATGCTCAGCAACCTAGTCTGCAACTCCCAGCAAATGGCCTCACAGATTCTCATACATGACGACAGGATGGACTACATGTGTGTTATGACTGTGTCAGAATGATGTCTCTTAATGCTGAAGAAGCATTGGAACATCTGCAGAATCAAGCCATCACACTCAAGGTCAAACATGATCTCATGAGTTCAGGTCATGGCCATGACTTCTAAAACCTTAAGCTTCCTCCCAAACGTAGAGCCTGCACAGTTGTCCAAATCCCGAAAGGTTCCTACTATTAGTCTGAAAACTCTTTTCATAATGTCATCATTATATGGAGGGAAGGGTGTTGTTATCCTCAAAATATCACTGAAACAAGAGGCAGCTATAAGCTTGACTCTCTCACTTGGATGTTCCAAGAATCTAGCTTGTACCAATGCAAGCATAGATGGCTCCAAAACCCAATTTAAACTCCAATCAGATTGCTCTACCTTTGAAAGGCCAGATTCCAGTTTCTCCAACATGGGAAAGTCATTTTTTGATCTTCCGCTCTTTAAGTCCATCCCAAGTGCATAAAGCCAATTTCCCACTTCTCTCTCCTTTTGTAAATTCCTCGGGTGCCTTTGTTGGAGCAAATTATGTACCTCCTTGGAGAAGGGTCTGTTGTTTTGTTTCAAGGAACTAACTTCTGCATTGTTTAATATTTTTGGTCTTTGATTTAGATCATAACCCACTGAGGCACTGCTATGTTGATTTAGGAGTTGTTTTAAAAACTTCATTGTTTCAACGACATATATGGAAGTAATGGTGGTTTAGCTGGACTTGCACAAGGCAAGCTACAAGCACCAGGTGATGAGTGCAAGCAAATCCAACCGCTCCAATAGCAAGCTCCTCCAAAAACTACACTGTTGCTCTAAGACTACACTGCTTCCTGACTTCGGCATCTGATTTACTGACTGAAAACTATTCAGAAAATTCTAGGAATTTGGGAAGGTGATCCTTGCCCAAAACCCAGAAAGGGTTTCCTCTAATTCCAACCTTCAAAATATGACCCTTTGTAGTTTGGCCCTCTTCCAATTTCGTTTTCTGGCACTGCAATTGCTACTGTCAATCACTGCTCTCCAAAATCCCAGCCAACCTCCTCAAATGGCTCTCCTATCAATCTCCCAACACCCCAGCTCTAAAATCCCACCAATGTAACTCCCACAAATGAGCCTCCTCCAATGACTGCGTAGGCCCTTCTAACCAAAATAGCTGCAACTGAAAACTGGAAACTCATAGGCTGATCCAAGATTGAAGCTCTGATACCACTGTAATATCCCCAAATGGAATATTTTACTAATTTTGCAGAAATCACACTAACCCAACATTTTACCATAAAATTACTAAATTAATAAACAGAAGATTGCCATGTAAAATAAACATATAAGCACTGCAATCTATCAACACATCAAAAGGAAAAATCTCAGCATTTTATTATAGATAATAACTGGGGTTACAAATACATATGACTCAAAGAAAGAGCTGAGACGGAGAACTGGCCACCAAGATGAGCTGTTGCACTGTGCTGGCCTCAAAACTGAACTGGTGCACTCTCCCTCCGGCAACAACTGTCACTGAACCCACTGAAGATGATGAAGCACGAGTTGAATATCTGAATGATCCTCACACCAATCCCTAAAACTCTGTGAAACTTCTAAGTGAAGTCTCCTCAAGAGAGTTGGGTTTTCGTCCAACACTCACAAATCACCCGAGGGTTTCCGTCCTGCGGCTATGGCTGAAGTAAAGAACCACGTCTCACACCTCTCATACAATAAAATGATATGATCCAAAGATATCCCTCAATGGCCTCCACCCTTTATTTTATAGATCTCTTGGAGCCTTCTAGAGAATTATTTTATTATTATTTTATTCATGGAACACTTTTCCCTCTTATTAAAATATTCCTTTTTAATGCAGAAAAGAGTAAATCGGCTACCATGTCTCCTATGGTCACTGAAACTCATGTCCAACTGTCCCATCATGGAGGTATTCTTGTCTCGGTTCCAATGAGCTATTACACTAAGGTGTTCTATCATGTATTCCTCCCGGAATGCCACCTTGAGTGTAATGAGCTAAGTTAAGCCCACAAATAACTCAAATTTCCGAAATTTGTCAGAATGCACCAGAACGAAAGCCAAAATGCTCGAATGATGGAATATATCAAGCAAATGCCATCAGAATGCATAGAAACTCCTCAAAACTCCTCCAAAAAGCCCCTGGGCCCGCTTATGACACCAATCTGTACCTGTGACCGGTCTGCTCGTAACTCTAGAAGTCCATCCTAGCCCTGTCGTAGGTGACACCAAAAAAGGGAATATTACAGGAGAAGAGTTTACTCATCCTCTTTGGCTTAACCCTTTGTAGATTATTGTGCAATATTTTGTGATTTTCTTTGTCTAACACTTGGTTTTTTCTAGTCTTCTTTTTCTAACTTGTTTTTTTATAGCAACTTGTAGGATTCACCTTCAAGAAACTACTAACAAATTGTTGCAGGATCATTGAGCTCTAATGTCAAACAAAAAGGACTCTCTCTTTTTCCTTTGGTCGTGGGTAGATAAGGAGCTTGTTTGAGGAAGGCTGAGCACTTTTGTGGCTTCTTCTTTCTCTCTTGGCCGTGAGCATTGAGGAGGCTTAGCCTCTCTTCTTCACTTGTAAAAATCTGATTTCTATTGAGTCTTTATATTGGAAAAATTTCTCATCAAGGATAAGTCTAAGACCTCAAGTTTCATTTGTAAAGGTTTTCCTTAAGCTTGTAGGAGGCTTCATAATCTTTTACCTCTAACAACCAATAAAATTTCTAATTTTGGGAGCATAGTTTTTACCCATTGGCATCCCAATCTCTCCATTTTTCGAGAGGACTTGTGGCGTGATTTGTTGATCTCTTTAAATTGCATGCATCTCATTTAATTGGTCAATTAACACAACCATGCATTTCATTCATTTCACTAGCTATTCACTTTGATTTGCTACAAGTTTTAAGAGCATTTACTTTCATAGCAAATTCAGATTTTTTTATATGCAAACATCTTTACATGAGTTTATTTAGCTTGAAATCATACTTAAAATTTGCTTATGCTTCATCATTGAGCACACTCTACAATCTTAAGTTTGATATATCAAGTAAAACTACATTTTATTTCATGATAAGCAAATATATTTCAAGTTGAAGTTGAATTTTCATCTTCATATTAATTTTCTTTTAGAACTTACATGCCCCAAGCATCACTAAAATTTTACCTCCAACATAAGTTGGTTAAATAGACATTTTAGGATCTCTCTACTCCTCTATTGACTCCTCACTGTGAGATCCATATCATTGAGCAAGGGTGAGGTCTGAGGATTGAAGAGTTAATTGTAACCTTGGTTTAGAACTAATTAATAAAATAAACCAAGAGAATTTTTCATCACATTTACCTTACTTGCAAGTTCTAAATTTTTTCTTTCTTGATGGTTTAGAGTCTCACATGCAACATCATTTCCTATTTTCAAGAAGCATTCCCTTTCATGCAAGTATTGTAATATCTTTTGCAACAAGTTTACTTTAACTTTCTTGTACTTGAAACATTGTCTACTTTAGCAAACTCCCTTTCATGTTTAATGATCATCATGTTCATGAATGGTTAATTAGTCTCATTTTCTTTTCAGGTACGCTTATTTCATGTTGTTATCTTGGTCTAACATTTAGGTTTTTCTATCATTTCATTTACATTCTTCAAAATAGATTACTAATTGTTTGTATTTTGGCAAGATATCTTCACATGTTTTGATTCACCAATTTGTATATCTTAAAAGCATTCTTGTATTTTGCATTTAAAATATCTTGTGCGAACAAATTCTTGTTTCACTTTTCAAGATTACTTTTGCTTTCCATTTGAAAACAGTTCACTTCATTTAAGCAAACACAATTTCATTTTAAGAGCAATACTCTAAAGGCACTGGTTTCTCATATGTTTCATGCTTATCTTATGTATTGATGGTTATTGCTCATATCACGTTTTTGCTTATAAATTTGAAGAAGTAACCTATTTAACTCTAATAACTCACCTAGAAAACTCAAATCTTTAACTCGGTCTTTTTTAGGGACCATCCCCCATAGCTAACTTAGGAGATAGTTTGAACAGAGAGAGTTGGGATTAGTGTGACAACCCCATCTCTGAGTTCCTTGCCACCAAACACACCTTGTGGAGTTAAATGTTTTTCCCACTAACTGTAGGTAGGTTTTAGGGACCACCCCCCCTATCTAACCTAAGAGATAGCTTAAACATAGAGAGTTGGGATTAGTGTGACAACCCCATCTCTGAGTTCCTTGCCACCAACCACACCTTGTGGGGTTAAAGGCTTTTCCCGCTCACCGTAGGTAGGTGTAGGTGGTAAGCAATAACATTTTTGGCAGCGTTGTCTAGGACAAGCTTTCTTGTACCTGGGAAATCGACTAACTTTTGGTTTTTTCATGTTGCATTTTAGAGTTAGATTCTTGTTAAGTGGTGACTCCACTTATTTCATTTTTTGCAAGGATTTCTGCTTGAAGCCTTCTTCTTGTAGAATTATTGCTAATCTTGAACAAGAAACTCTCTCTGATATCCATTTTCTCTTTTCGGGTCAAGTGAGCATGACATCCTGAATGATTTGTTCGCCCCTTGTGATTTTACTAACATTCCATGCTATCCAAATTTTATTCTGGATGAAGCCAATGAAGTTGTTGATGAGTTGCCTAGTTTTCTAGGTAACAATGCTATTACCACCGAAACTCACCTTAGGAATTTCCACCTTTGCATGAGCAAATGGTGCCATGATATTAACCATGAGGACATTAAAATGAAACTTTTCATCTTTTCATTAGATGATGATGCTATGGATTGGTTTATGAACTTGCCTACTAACAGTTTTGATTCTCTAGAATCAATCATTGATGCCTTTGAAGAAAAACATGGAAATGAAAGAAAGATCAAAGCGAAAACTCAAGAAAATGAGAATGATAGGGATCTCATCATGCGATTGACTCAAATAATTAAGGATATGCAACTCAACCAAGCTCAAGTCATTAAAAACATGGAACTCAATCAAACAAGATTAATAGTAAATCATGCACACGCAATAAAGGCCATGGAGGTCAATCATTATAATCAGATGACCTCTATTTGTTATGTATATTTTATTAATTATTAGTTAAATATAGTTATCTTAGGTTTATTAATGTGGAAGGGCATGATCAACGATCATGCCTCTTTGCCAAGGGACACCATAAGGCTATATTTAAAGCCTTGGTGATTCCCCATTGTAATCATCTCTCATCTTTTATCAATAATAATATATACTTATAAAGTTTACCAGAGTTTTTACACTCCATTGGTATCAGAGCCATCGCTCTTCGGGATCTATATGATCACCCAAAATTAAGGAATTACAAGAAAATTCCAGAATTGCAGATTTTTTTTAAAACCAAGTGCTTGTGGGCAACAACATTTGTTTAAAAAAAAGGAAGAAATATATATATATATATAATCAAAAGAGAGAAGGAAAGTCAACATAAAGGGGAAAATAAATTAAAAAGAAAAAGAAAAAAGAGATATTTATAAAGAAGTAAAAAGAAATAAGGAAGAGTAATTGCTCGTGGTTTACAAGCTCGTGGTTTTGGAGCCCATGGTAATTGCCCATGGTATTAAAACCCATTCACCCTTTTCAAAACAATGTGACTTTTCAAAGTTAACAAAATTTTTTCCCCATAATTATATATATATATATATAATAAAATAATAATAATAATTATTATTATTATTATTTAAAAAATATATATATATATATATATATATAATACTTATTATTATTATTATTATTATTATTTCAAAAAAAAAAATTAATTAATTAATTAATTTTAAAAAAAGGGGGAAAAACTGGCAGAAAAATATTCCCCACCTCATACACGTTCAATGTCTTCATCGATGTCGATGGCCGAATTCCAGAAGAAATTGGTGGATCTTGAGAAACAAATCAATAATAATTTCGAAGAATTCAGAAAAAGATTAGTCGATCTTGAAGGTACAGTTGCAAGACACTCCAACGACATCAAAAAGGTTCATGATACGACAAATCGAATAGAAAGACAAATGTGGCTAAATCATCACGAGGTCACAGAAAATCATAGCGAAGCAATGAACAAGACGACAGAGCATAGCGAAGCAATAAACAAGATGACAGAACTCTTCGATAAGCTAAATGATAAGATAGATAAGTTAAGTCAGACACAACCTCCAATATTCCCAAATGTCGAACATAATCAACTAAAAAATTCAGCTAATTCAGATCATCATCATGAATATAACATGTTTGAAAAAGAGCAATTAAATGAGGTTGAATTGGAAATCAGCTCACATGGAGGCTATAGTGTTGAACCACCTAGAAGTAGAGACTTTGAGATCAAACATGAAAATTATAGAGCTGAGAAACCAAGAGAAGAAAATGCAACTCAATCCACTAATAAAGCCAGTAATGCAGCAACAGAAGTTATTGAGAACGTTTATATAAATGAAAATCCAATGGCAGAAAAAGAAACAATGTTGGTATTCAATGTGACTTCTATCACAGATGCAACAACAGACATAGTCATTGAAAATGAAAGAAACCATGAAAATGCAGATGCTTATAAACAACAAAATGTTTCATCCCTGGAATTGAAAGAAAAATGTGAAGAGACAAACACATCTAAAGCCACTGATACAGTTCCAAAAGTTGTTGAGGCCTTCGGTGATGAAGCAGATATGGTTGTTAAGAATGAAGCATTTGATGATGAGGAGAAGTTGCATCGAATGATATTGTTGGTAACTTACCTCTAAATCTAAAAAGGAATCACGAAAAATCACCAGAAGAACAATGAATAGTTAGGAAACACGAAAAAGTCTTCCAAGACCTGCCAATAAAAATACCTCCTAATAAGGAACATGAACATCCAATAGAAGTCAAGAGAGGACCTGACCCTATCAACATCAAATCTTGTCGCTATTCACATCACCAAAAGATTGAACTCGAGAAGGTGCTCCACAATATTTTTAAAATGTGGGAAGCAAGAGCCCGCCGCTCGAGAAACCTAGGCATTCGTCAACGATGTCCTTCATTACATATGCTTTGAGGACAAAGCATCTTTAAGAGAGGGGAAATGTTATGTATATTTTATTAATTATTAGTTAAATATAATTATCATAGGTTTATTAATGTGGAAGGGCATGATCAACGATCATACCTCTTCGCCAAGGGACACCATAAGGCTATATTTAAAGCCTCGGTGATTCCCCAATGTAACCATCTCTCATCTTTTAACAATAATAATATATACTTATAAAGTTTACCAAAGTTTTTACACTCCACTATTCAAAACAGGTTGCTCGCCATGGAAGAAAAACAAGTGTAATTAATCAACACCATGGAAACAAATCATGCCAAGGAAATAAGTGTTATGAAGGCTAATCAAATCCTTTTTCAGAATAGGTTGGAGGCAATTGAAAGATCATAGGTACAAATGTTCCAACATAGATCAGATGGCAAATGGGAAAGAACAAAGAAACATATCACAAGCCTCCCGATCCATTGAAGCAAGCTTCATCTTATTATGAGGAGGTCATTTCTTCCATTGAAAAATGGTTGATCGAAGTGACCCGGATCACAAGGAAACTGAGGGGAATCAGGTTTATACTTATGAGATTGGTCCATCACCCATGGCAGAGCAGATGTAGAATGGAGAAAGGAATGTCAAATAAGTCTTGGATACTTCAGATTTTCCATCTGAGCATCTTCAAGATCAAGCAGAAAGGTCTACTTCGATTGCATCAACATCAACATCACAATCTATTAAGAAGAAAAGAAAAAAGCGGAAAGGATTTGGTAAATCTGATGACCATGTCCAACACAGTGTTAGAACAGATCAAAGTCCTAAGATATTCAAAATTGGACAGGGCACATCAGGAAAGCAGCCCATGGATCTCCCTGAAAGTAGGCAAGATCTCAACATGAACTTCATTGAGGACATTTGTCCAACCAATGATCAAGTAGCCGATATCTTTACGAAGGCTCTCACAGAAGCGAAGTTTACCAAACTTCGATCCATGCTTGGAGTTCAGGAAAGTTGTCATTAAGGGGGGATAGGCTCTAATGCCTCCTTCCTTCTCCTATTGTGTCACTTTTGTAAATCCTTCAATCCTATCCCAATTTGTTCTTAAGGGGGAATGTTAAGATATTTCGACACATAGGAAATAGGCTCCTTTTGTGTCACCTTTGTAAATCCTTCAATCCTATCCCAAGTTGTTCTTAAGGAGGGATGTTAGGATATTCCAACACATAGGAAATAGTTAAGAATAACTTAGTCTAGTGTAGAGTTAGGTAAAGTGTGTTTCTTTACCATGTACATTTGTAACTTATAATCCGACCGTCACAATTTGTAGTGATCCGACGGTTATCTCTCACCTCGGTATTAACGACACTTGATTTGTGGCTTAGCACCCGATTGGTCCATGATCTCTATTTAAAGAGCATGGAGGGTCATTTGTCCTGTAACTGTTTATGAGAGAAACATGTGTAACATTTCTTTTTATATTAATAAATTTCCTAAAGTGGCCGCATTGGCTCAGGTCGTGGCATGTTTCCCTCTTTGAGGGTTTTAACCACGTGATTATACTGGTGTACTGATTTGTGATCTGTTTGTGAGCGGTGACCTTTGGTTCTTGATCTACGGAACTTACCCTGTAAATTCCTACAATGCCATGGGGCATTTTTTTGTATCATATTTCTAACTTTATTTATTTCATAAATAAATTATACTCTTAGTATAAAATTTTGATTTCTATACTTGATTTTGTTTGATGATACTTTGAATGGATACTACTAATACATATCTTTGGTCGGTGGATGCAGATTCCAAGTTCTTGCACACTATCACTTCATATCTAGCATGCATCCCCATACGGAGCCAAATGTTGACCACTGGAGTGGCACCTAATGATTATATGAAGACTCCATGCCCAAGGATGAACCAAAGGGCACTTGTAACATCAAATATCATCAGATATGATCAGTTCAACAAATTTTTTAAACTCTACTACTTCTTATCAATTTCTCTTGTACCTAGATTCCACGCCCTACGGAGAATTGTAATAAGTGATGCTAGTAATGATGAATTTGAGTCAATATTGAGTCTGTAACAGGCCAAGGTAGCTTGGGACCTTTCCAAAAAGTGACTATTACTCTGGGAGGTTTTTTTCACTCCGTTAATTGTCATTTCCCTATCAAGGCTTAATAATTAATTGAGTTTTTTCCTCCAATTTTACCCCAAAGCCGGAGTACGGCTTGATGGTGAGGCCTTGGGTGAGTCTTAGCGTCTAGAATCAATGTATATTACCATATTAGATCACACAAAAAAAATTGTGGAATTTGGTTAAGTCTAGGTAGTGATTTTTTAACTTTTTAGATTTCCCGCAAGTCTAGAGAAATTGTATGGGGTATGAGTAATCAAAATTACACCTCTCACCCTAAAATTTCTACTATGACACACTTTGAGAGGTTAAAAATGTGTTTTGAACTCTCAAAATCCATTTTTCTTAATTTTAGTGGGAAATCTGACAATTAATTAAGCCAGAAATTAAATAAAAGGAGAAAAATAAATATCCACACATGCTAAATAAGGCGGAAATGAGGTGGAAAATTATGGAGGAGTTAAAGTGAAGTCACAAAGTGATGTGGACTCCTAAAATCAAGGAAATGACATGTGCTCAAATAAAATTGAATTTCTGGCATTAAATGAGAATTGCTTACTTGAAAATTCGAATTTGTGAAGTTAATGCACATTTGGGAGGATGTGGGAGAATATTTGGTGGAGATTTTTGTGCGAAATTATCCCCACATGGATTAATACCCATATACACTTGTCATTACATCATAAAATTCAAATTTGACAAATAAAGGAAGAAGAAAATGATGTCCACTTGCCAGAATCCGATTTTTACACTTAGCAATGGAACTCCACTTATCAAATTCAAATTTTCCTTGTGATCTCCTCCCTCTCACCAATTGGCATTTGGTTTTTCATTGGGATTTGCTCCCAACTTTCTATATAATGGAGCCATGGGCTCTCATATTGTATATTGGATACGAGCTATTGTGCTTGCAGAGCATTGTACACTTTTCAAGAATATCAATAAAGACTTTGGGGGTCCATTCATAGGTGTTCTTCCTTTGGAGCATGGTGCATTGGGAGTTATTGGTATAATATTTTCTATGCTTTGAGTTATTTCATTTTCCATGTATTCTTGTGAATTTTATAATGCGCAACTATCTTGTATTAGCATTTGATTTGAAAGTAGGTTCTAAAAGTTGAAAGTTCTAGTTTATTTTCAAATAAATTTCTACAAGTTTCAATTCATTTTTGCTTATCTAAATCTACATGGACTAAGATGTGACTGACTAAGATGTGGCTTGAGTATTGTAGAAGAATTCTTTTTGGACCAAGCGTGAGGGGAAGTCTTTGGGAGACCAACCCACTCTTGAAGCACCTTCAAAGGAATTCTCATTTGTTATTTGGATTTTCATAGTTTATCTTATGAAAAAATGTCTTGAAGGGATTCGTTTGGACATGGTTTGTATGCATGCAATCATTTAAAAATATTTTATTTTTCATTGTTTTTCGTTGGATCATATTTTGTTATTTAAAGAGCTTAAGCATGGCTAGACAAAGAGGAGATTTTACTCATCCTCTTTGGCTTAGCCCTTTGCAGATTATTGTGCAATATTTTGTGATTTTTTGTCTAACACTTGGTTGGTTTTTTGTAGTCTTCTTTTTCTAACTTGTTTTCTTGTAAAAACTTGTGGGATTCACCTTCAAGAAACTACTAACAAATTGTTGCAGGACCTTTGAGCTCTAATGTCAAACGAGGAGGACTCTCTCTTTTTCCTTTGGTCGTGGGTAATTAAGGAGCTTGTTTTAGGAAGGCCGAGTTTCTTTTGTGGCTTCTTATTTCTCTCTTGGCCATGAGCATTGAGGAGGCTTAGCCTCTCTTCTTCACTTGTAAAAATTTGATTTCTATTGAGTCTTTAAAATTGCAGAAATTTCTCATCAAGGATAAGTCTAAGACCTCAAATTTCATTTGTAAAGGTTTTCCTTGATCTTGTAGGAGGCTTCATAGTCTCTTACCTCTAACAACTAATAAAATTTCTGATTTTGGGAGCGTGGTTTTACCCATTGGCATCCCAATCACTCCATTTTTTTAGAGGACTTGTGGCGTGATTTGTTGATCTCTTTAAATTGCATGCCATCTCATTTAATTGGTCAATTAACTCAACCATGCATTTCATTCATTTCACTAGCTATTCACTTTGATTTTCTACAAGTTTTAAGAGCATTTACTAGCAAATTCAGATTTTTTTTATATAAAAGCATCTTTACTTGAGTTTAGTTAGCTTGAAATCATACTTCAAATCTTTTTATGCTTCATCATTAAGCACACTCTACAATCTTAAGGTTTATGCATCAAGTAAAACTACATTTTATTTTATGATAAGCAAATATATTTCAAGTTGAAGTTGAATTTTCATTTTCATGTTAATTTACTTTTAGATCTTACATTCCCCAAGCATCACTAAAATTTTACCTCCAACATAAGTTGGTTGAATAGACATTTTAGGGACCCTCTACTCCTCTATTGACTCATCACTGTGAAATCCATATCTTAAGGCAAGGGTGAGGTTTGAGGATTGATGTAACGACCCAACTCGAATTATATGGAACATAGAAATATTAGCATGCATGTGAGACCTGCATATGATAGCTACATATTTATGTATCACGTGTACTACACTAATACATGCATTAATCAATTATGAAAAATCTCAGTGTAGAGTAATAAGTGAATTATTGAAGTATTGAGTAAATACCCAAGTCACTAGAATATAATGAATGTATTAATTATACCTACCACTATCATAATATAAATTAATACTTTGTTCAAAGAAAATTAAAAGCATTGACTTATGCAAATAAATAATAATATTTTAATAAATCTAAAAGATATTTTAGAAGTCCAAGATATTTATTAAATAATAATATTTTAATAAATCTAAGATATTTTAGAAATCCAAGATATTTATTAAATAATAATATTTTAAAAAATCTAAGATATTTTTAAAATCGAAGATATTTATTAAATAATAATATTTTAATAAAACTAAGATATTTTAGAAATCCAAGATATTTATTAAAAGAGGATATTTTAATAAATATCTTGAAAGGAGTTTGTGTATAAAAGGAGAAGGGGGGGAAACTTGATGGGCATGGGTAGTGAGGTGGGAAAATTGACCGGATGCTATTAGAGGATTCTAACTGCGAAAGACATGAGCAGTGAATTCTAACAGAGTCATGGAGTGATCTCGATTGTTATTGGAGTTTTGGGCACGGGGGCCAGAAGACTTGTCTTCTAGATCTGGGGATCGGAGAGGTTGACCTCAGATAGGCTAGGAGGAAAACGACGGTTTGGTAACGAGAGCTGGAGCCATGGCGGATCAGGAACATATTCAAACACGGTTCCAAGTAAGTATTAAATAGTCAATTGACATATATTCTGCTTCAAAAATCCCACTCTGGATTGTGTAGTATAAATTCTGTTAATGATTGTTAATTGTGAAAATTATGGTTTTTACACATGGTATCAGAGCACAGTTTCAGACTTTGTGGATCTTAGCGTATTTTAAATCATTTCGATGGGTTTCCAAGCTTGTATTGCCTCCACCTCTTCACTTAAAACCTTGGAGGCAATTCCCAAAATTTTGATTTGAATTAACAAGAAGTAGTGTGTTGCATGTGCTTATCTTCAGCCACAAATTGATCAAGAGCACCATACGAAATAAAAGGCTCCCTATATCATCCCAAAAACCCAACCACTAGATCACTTGTCTTTGAAAACCTCTGTACAAAAGAATCTGGTTTGTTTCCATCCTTCATACAACTATGATCAATATCAACATTTGACAATTGTCACTTTTGCTGTTGTAGACTACTTTTACTAACCTTCATACTAGGATCAGGAAGCTCTTGCAATATAACCTTTGGGACTTTCTGTTTGTCTTCATTAATTTGAACAATAGACGCACAATCTGTTATAAAAAAAAAAAAAAAAAAATTGGATTTACAGAAATTTTCTCCCCGCTACTCATAGTTGTTGACTCTGCAATGCTTGCTGCATATAATGCTCTACTTGGAACTGATCTTGTATCATGTCCCTTTCCTGATCGAATATGCCTCCGGAGCTTCAAGTCATTCTCTTTTGTGGCCAACAAGAGGCGTTTGATTACAGGATCACTGCCGAGGTGGACCCTCTCCAGACACCCTAGTATTGTTTCGAAAAACGTTTAACGACGATCCAGCGGCTATTATCCAGTTTTCCCTTTGAAGAAGACATTCAGAAAGATTTTTTTTCCCGCCCTCGAACACTATGTGCTCACTGTTGAACCCTCTGCTTGCAGCTTTGAGCTTGACAAGACTATATTCCTTGGAAGAAGGCACTCTCTCTGTCTCAAATTGATCCTCATTCTCTCGATTTGGCTTTTCGTTTTCAAGAGATGCTTCGTCCAGAGTCGGCATATTGTTGGTCTTGGACTGCAGGCAACCCATTCTGAGAACTTTAAAGCGATGAAAGACAATCTTTTCAATGCACACGTCATGTTAACATAGCCAATACAACCCAACCGCTCGACTAACGAGAGATAAATTAACAATATTTTCAGGCGACTTGAAAATGGCTACGATTTCTGTATTCTTTTAACTGCGGACAAACACTATTATCTATCTGAGGTAAATAAATCCTTCTGCCATCATCTGATTCTGTTACAGAAATCCATTTTTGTTGTTCTTCTTACACTACGTCGTCTGTGAAATTTCCACGGATATTCAGCACGCTTGATCCATCTTTCTCCCTTTTATCCACTTTCTGGCTTTGTCCTTCACCAATTCTGTGGCCCCGATCACCCCGATCTTATTGTACATCATGATGAAGCCTACTATGATGCTGATGGTGCCAAAGACCAAAAGCGCCACGACCAGGGAAATTCCTTTAATGGGAGGACTATTGTGTACAGCGTAAGAGCCCGCTGAATCGTCCTCTGTGATGGAAAGCGCGTGATCTACATACGCCATGAATTCTGAGTCAAACCCTCGCAACTTTAAACTCAAATCCTTGCCGCTGCAAATGTGTTTGTGCTTTATATGGCCTATTCATGTATTTCAAGGCCTGAGACAAATTCTGTAGAACAATTAGCCAATTGGGTTTTCGAAACGGTGAGATGCTGACAAGAAGCTGTCACTGGTCATGAAGCATTCTTCTCAACAATGTGTATATGCCCAAGACATTCTTCAAATAAGGTGAGGCTAACACTAATTATAGCCTCCTTTACGCAATGTATACTTCTGAGATATAAGAGATGTATAACATCCAAACGATAGACTCGAGATACCTTCTCCTTGCACTACTTGCAAGGTCCCTATTTCACGTTATCAAGACAACTTCTATAGTTCTAATGTGTGATAGAGAAATCCAATATTATCAGCCCAAAACAGAGATCCTCTTTCGTCACTGTATTTTCCTTCTTTTACTCACATCAAAGCGCAAACTGTTGCTTCTATTTTTCTCAAACATATCTGAATTTTTTCTATGTCTTTTCTGCGCAGTCTAGTGGGGCATTTGTAGTTGACTGTCCCTATAATAAGCTGACTTGACAGTGGATATTTATGTCTATTTTGAGCCGACCTTCCAAGGGGTTTTCTCCAAAATATTTAAGCCGACCTCTTCCAGCATAATGACAAGGCATTTCACGCATACTTTAATATTTATTATTGACCTTTACAAATGTAACAATTCTTCAACTACATGACTCTAATATATATATATATATATATTAAATAAATAAATTATAATGATAATAATAAAAATATATATATTATATGTTATTATATAGGTATGGTGTTGAAATCTGGGGTATTAGACATGGGTTAGTGGGTTGGACGACCTTTGGCTCAAATGGCCACGAATGGTTGTGGTGAGGAGTGGTAGATTCTTGAGGTAGAAAAGGAGCAGTGGATGAACATATATTTCTCTATCCTAGGCCGCTTACTATATGGCCAATTTCGGAAAACCTATCCAGGTTGAATTATTTGATCTTTTAGTCAAACTACATGTACAAAATTTGCAAGAGTTTGAAAATTACCACAACTTCAAAGAAGGCCATGACCTACCTTAGTGTGTGGGTAAAATTTTGTCAAATTGGATAAAATTTGTATTCACTTGTACCTACTACTTGCTTGATAGTTCGTATAGAACATGGTAAAATTGAGTCAAATTTATTTTACTTATCAAGTACTCATATTAGATATTTTAAATTTATGTATTTTTACTATTCTACATGGATTAAAAATATTTTGAAGGTTTGACGATTACTCGAAAACCAAAATTAGCATATCCTTCTTTGCTTTCCTCAATGTTATCAATGTTTTACTAAGATCATTTGTGAGTTGGAGGTAACCTTACATCTATAGTAATGATAGATTAAAGAATTTAAATTGTCAGAAATGTTGACTAGAACTACAAAAGAGCAAAAATATTTACAATCTTTGATCCATGCTCCACTTCATTCAAACTTTCTTATTGCTGGTAAGAAAAATGACCAATTAAAGTTTATAATTTCCAGCCAAATTACTTTTATGGTTAATAAAATACTCTGGGTGGCCTTTTAAGGTTTGATAATTATAAAATGCCACGTCTAATATATTCGTTTTAAAAAAAAATATTCTATATTTGCCTACCCTATATGAAGTCTCTTGTTGGGACACCTATAAATTTACTTGTCATGGCTTTGGTGATAATTTTATAGCCATGTTGAATATTGTCTTGAGAAGTATCAGACTCAAGTCTGATGGCCTCTTTAATAGATATACGTTTTAATTATTTCTATTGATATTATTTAGAAGATAGTATTTAGATTAGGAAGGAAATAAAACAGTAAAATTAAGTCACATTTTTCCAATTATATAAATACTTTATTTTATTTTATTTTATTTATTTTTATTTTATCAAGCATTTCGAATACATATCTCTCCTTCATATTTTAAAGTCAAGATAGAGGTTGTTGATCATATCAGCATCCTATTGAAATTTTGATAAGCATGCTTGCTTAAACCTTTCAAAACCTCTTTTTTGCCCTGAGAAATCCACATTCTGCTTATCGTTACCTTCCTATATCCCCACATTGCATTATAAAAGGCCGAAAAGTCCACGTTTGAAAAATATATAAGGCCTAGCCCCTACGGCCCTAGCCCTTTAAATCTTTTCCTCCACGTAACCCGAGCGCTAGACCAGGTGCCAGCCTGAAAGGCGCTTATCAAATGTATATCGAGCGCATTTTGAGCCATCAATCTATATAGATCGGACGGCGTTCGTTCATCTCCGTCGTGCTCGTAGCCCACCTGACTACCATCCGATCAAACCATAAAATCAACGGCCCGGAGTCTATCTGTCCCGGTGGTCCCCACACCCGCTCACTGTGCAAAACCCGCCCGGTTTCTATCGCAAAGCCTTTCGGATGCAGGCGGTATTTCTCAATTCGGAGCGATTCCATTCATCGTGCGCTGCGTGTCCCCGCATACGACTCAAAAACCGCTCTCCATCGCACGTTATTGTTCGGCATTTGACACGGCGCGATATTCATATCCACCGTTCGATCTAGGGCTCTTCATCCAACGGTCATCGCACTCCGAAGATGTGCGGAAGTTAATCCAAGCCAATAGTGCCCCTGGCCCACCGTCTCATTGCCCTCCGATACGTTTTCCACCATCGATCTCCTCCTGAGATCGAACGGTCTAGATTTAACTCACGCCACGCCATTGACCCCGTATCTCCACGTCATCATTCCACGTGCTCTCGTCGTACATTCATCTGTCTCCCAACATATTCCTATTCAAAGGTCAAACGTCCACTGTCTATGTTAAATTTCATACATTCCTCCAACCTTTGCCAAAACATTTCTCTGCCATTTCTCTGCACTTTTCACCATCGCCCCGCACTATTCCGCCATTTCATCATGTCGCGTTGCTACACAGTCATCCCCACTGCATTGCCATCCCCATGCATTTGTTTTCTTGACGAGTTTGCGGGTTTTGCAGGTTTACAACAACGGAAAACTATCATGATTCACAGTCTCTATTACTGTGATAGAGGACACATCAAAGGACCATTTCCAGGAGTTGAAATTATGAAGAAAGGCTCAGCAAGATATGCTGACAAGACTTCCATTAAAGCAGCAGGGTTAAATTCTGTCGAACCCTCCAGAGTCATTCAAAGCACAGGTTGCGCAGATGGAGACATTAATGGAGCAGTAGAGAAATATCAGTGAAGGATCAAGAATTCAACGTTCAGCACTAAAGATCTTAAACCATAATTCAAAGTTAGAAGGTAGAAGGTACCCCTCACAGATAAAATACCTCAAGGCTTTCTTTTCAGCACCATTTTCTTTCAGGAAGGGACGGAATGTTTATGTGATTTTACTACTTTTCCGTGTTCCTAGAGAGATTTCTACCCAGTGCATTTATTTCAGTTAGCAGGCCACAGAGTACAAACAACATTACAAAGTCATCGAGCAGTATGGGTGTGCACGTCTCCGCCATTTTGTTTTAATGAGATAATTAAATGTTCATCACCTACTCCCCTTTTTGGAGTTTTCTTGTTCTCCTATAAAGCTCCCAAAGAACAGATGATTAGGGGTTCCAGATTTTATCAGAAAATGGTACAGTGAAAGGTTTTTTTTGTATACATTTTGTAGAACTCTTGTAGGAAGGCTCAGAGCCCATAGGGTCTCAGTGAGGAGGAGTTCCATCTGTTAAAGAGGATTCTGGTCTTCGATATTTCACAGTCTGTAACTTTCTCTTGTGTGTTATTTAAATAGATCATTTGATTTCATCCATCTTTCATGTATCATGTTTTGGAATGCCAGTGGCTCACTAATTTTTGGTATGGATTTATCCTAGTTGATACCCATACTCGGATTAGTCAAGCGCTTTAAATATGGCTCATGCATAATACTTTGTTCCACTATTCATCTAAACCATGTTTCTGCTATATTAGTTTCTTTGGGAGGGTGTTTTTAAAACGCTATCATCATGTATGGATTCTTAGATTGGTAAGCCCATGCATGGTGGTATTGTGTATATGGATATTAGCTCAATGTTAACTAGTATCTTCTCAATATTTCATTCACTATATACACCTTCTGATAACTTATTTTTGTGAGGTATTTCTGAATTGGCCCTCTTTACAGTAAGCTGTCTTTGAATTGTCTGTTGCTTTTATATTGGAGTTTTGCATGTTGCCTCTGCAGTATCCCTTTCTATGTGTCAGTTTCTAAAGGTCTTGGTCCCATTCCGATTAAAATTCCTTGTTTCACAAGAGATAGCATGAGAGCTTTTTATTGATAACTTCATCTGTTATACCGCATGCTCCTTGCTATATAAGATGTCCTAGGCACTGGTCTATCACAACTCTAGGCTGTCTCTAGGAGCGACAACATCTTTTTAGCACCGTTGCCAGGGACGAAGTTGAGAAATGTTAAATCCCCGGGCCTCGACAAAATCTAATTCACTCTTCAAGTAGGTGAGTATGGAGAGTTGAGAGTTGTAGATCCCTCACCTTGGCGACTCCAAATTTGTTATTTGATAAATATATTTGCAGTCTTGGCTCCTCGTAAGCCACACCTGAGGTCAAATGCGTCTAATGCAGAGACACCTTCAGTGTCTGACCCTAAAAATATTATACATGGAAGAAATTGGAGGGAGAGAAAATCAGTCCACTATGAAATCCCTGAATTGTCTATAGAATATTTTCCATCCTCTTCTTCTCAAGAAGCTCAAGTGCCAAATCCCGACTCCACTGTGGGAGATACTAATTACTATTATTCAGATAGTCCACCTCGAGGAGGTGCCAGAAATAAATATAGTTTTCAACCTACTCCTGAGGTTGAAGAGGTTAAAGAAGTCACTGAAGTATCTGCTGCTAACAGACCATTATTCCCCTCAACACCTCAGCCTGATTTTCATTACATTCCTATTATTATTCATACTCCACTTCCACCTCCTCCTCCTCCTCTTACTCATCAAACTATTGCACTACCTCCACCCCCTCCAATGGAAAATTTTCCAGGCTTCTTGCTAAATAAATATGCCCCTCTGGCATTACCCCAAGTGTTGAATGATTTGCCACAGGATTATTTGAAGATTTTACCCCGATTCAATGGGGAAAATGAGATTGATGCTCAAAAACATCTTGAGGTCTTCTATGCTTTTGCGGAGAATTTTAATGTGGAACATTTAGATGTGGTCTTAAGGCTTTTTGTCCAATCTCTTGATGGTGAAGCTCGGAAATGGTTTAAGACATTGGCAGGTCATTCTATTACCACTTGGGAAATAATGGAGGATACTTTTCTCAGAAAATGGGGAGAGAAGAAAGACCATGGACATTGTCTTACTGAGTTCAATACACTCAAGAAAAGACATAATGAAGGGGTGTCAGAATTTATCAAGAGATTTAATAAATTGTATTTGAGTCTTCCTGCTGATATGAAACCTCATCAAACTGCTGCTAGAGTTGTTTTTGTAGCAGCTTTTGATTCAGAATTTGGTTTCTCTCTCAGAAAAAGAAAGCCTGCTACGCTGGATGATGCTTAGTCAGATGCACTAGAGTTGGAAGCAAACTTTGCCTCCACTGGCAAATCAAAGGGAAAATCTGAACAACATACCAGAAGAAGGGGCAAAGAGGAGGTGTCCACCTCTTATCAAGACAGAGATTCAGCTAATGACAGAATTGAAGAAATGAGCAAAATGATTAAGAACCTTTCTGGTAAACTGGTCAAGCTTGAATTGGAGACCAAGAATTCAGCCCCCAAGAATTTCCACAATGCTCAAAACAGAGGTTACAATCCTCAGTACAGGAAGCCACCCTTGCAAATATTGCCAAGGGAAGCAAAGGAACAACAGGATCAGGTACCACACCCATTGTACCTAGAAGGTCCAGTAGATGATTCTACTGAAGACACTGCCTATGGACTGGAGGATGCAAATCTTGCCTTTTCAAATAGTGATGGAGAAGAATGCCCTTTGCAAGGAAATGATGGAGCTGAGTGCTCATTGCAAGAAGAAGAAAAGACCAGAGACACAGAAGAGGCAGAAATTGATCATTATTGTAAACAATTTGCTGATTTCATGCAAGCACAGTTCAATAGAAGATATGATCTCAGATCTTCTAGGAAGAGGACTCGTACTCAAGATAAAGAAGAGGAGTTACCCCAGAAGGAAGCACCTGCTCAGAAGGAGTCTACAATGCAGAAAGTCACAGACAAAGGTAAGGGCCCTCTAAACAAACCTTTGCAGTCTAATGATCAAACTCCTTCCTCTTCAAAGGTAGTCATTCCCCCTAATACCAAATCTGAGTCAAAAGAAGTTAAACCCTCAACTGAAAATAAAGAGTCAAAAGAGGTTGTAATAGAAAAAACCTCCCCTATTTTCAGTCTGCAAAAGGAATTAGAAAAAGTCAAAATCCCAGTCCCCTTGACTGAATTATTAAAGCAACCTGCATATCAATCTCAAGTCACCTCTTTCATGCTCCCTCCAGAAGCTATACTCACTCCAGATAGTCTCAACCTTCAAGAAGAAAGACCCATGGTTGTCTTTGGTCCACACGCTGAGGAATTAGATGATTCTACTCCTCCCTTTTATGTGACTCTAGTGATTCATGACCTGCTATTACGTAATTGTATGCTAGATTCTGGAGCTTCCCATAATCTATTGCCTTTGTCAGTCATGGAACAACTAGGATTACAAATTACCCGTCCATACAAAGACCTCTATTCATTTGATTCCAAAAGAGTTAAATGCTTGGGGATGATTAAGGATTTGGTGGTCAATTTGGCCCAAATCCCAGCAAAAAGTGTGGTAATGGACATCGTGGTGGCTGACATCCCAGCTCGCTTTGGCATGTTACTATCAAGGTCCTGGGGAACAAAGATTGGTGGGTCAATCAAGTTGGATTTAACATATGCTACAATCCCAGTTTTTGGTGGCCAGGAGAGGACGTTGTACAGGCAGACTAGATTTGTCAAGATGGTGACTAAAGCTGACAACTCTATTAATTCACCAATCTACAGTAAAGAAGGAGATTTCTCATGCTTGATGCTGGAAGAAGATCAAGATTATGCACATGAACCATCCTTCTGCCAAATCAAGACTGAGAAGCCCTCAGAGAACCATGAAGCAGGAATCTGGACACTTCATTTTGATGGAGCAAATTCAAGAGAAGGTAACGGAGCTGGAATACTATTGATTTCTCCTACAGGAAAATGGGTTCCATTGTCTTTCAAACTTGAAAATGAAGCTACTAATAATGTGGCTAAATATGAAGCATTTCTGTTAGGATTGCAGACAACCAGGAACATGAACATACAAAGTTTAAAAGCTCTGGGAGATTCAGAACTGGTGGTTAGACAAGTCAGGAATCAGTGTCAAACCAAACATCCACGGCTGAGGGCTTATAGGAATGAAGTTTGGGACATGGTAGAAAATTTCTTCTTGGCATTCAATATCCAGTTCATGCCCCGAGAACAGAATAGGATGGCTGATTCCCTTGCTGTCGCTGCTAGTACATTTCGACCACCACAGAACCCTCTTTTAAGATATGAAGTTGAGGTGCGTTATCGGCCGTCAATCCCAGATAACATCAAACACTGGCAGGTATTTGAAGATGAAGAACAGATGAAGAGATTCCTGGAAATGGTAGGGGAATTCTCCAATATGGAGATTGGAGGTTGAGTCTGAAGATACTTCAGAAAGAAATTGGGAGAAGAAAGTGGCAGGTAATAAAGTGTTGCAGTTAAAGGGAAACATTATACCTAGAGGGCTGGTGCCTCTAGAAAGATTATTCGACAAGAATGACGTCCCACTGCAGCCAGGTAAAGTGGTAGAAGAAAATCAGGTAGAAGACCTGAATCTTGGTACTGAGGCTGACCCCAAAATTGTAAAACTGTCCAGGAAGATCCCTGGAGAATATAAAAAGCTATATCAGAAATTATTTCAGTCTTACAGAGATGTGTTTGCATGGTCCTATCAGGACTTGAAAACTTTTGATATCAGTATTATGCAACACAAAATTCCACTGAAGGGAGATGCAAAGCCTCATAAGCAGAAGCTCAGACAAATAAATCCCTTGCTGCTTCCCTCTATTGAGAAGGAAATCAAGAAGCTGTTAAAGGCCAAAATAATTGTGCCATTGAGGTACTCTGAATGGGTGGCAAACCTAGTCCCTGTCCGGAAGAAGAATGGGGAAATAAGGCTGTGTGTGGATTTCAGAAATCTAAACAGAGCATCCTTAAAGGATAATTATCCTCTGCCTCAGATGGATCATATCCTGCAGAAGGTAGTTGGAGCTTCTAGGATGTCCATGATGGATGGATTCTCTGGCTATAACCAGGTGGTTGTACTTCCAGAAGATCAAAAGAAGACTGCTTTCACCACACCATGGGGTACATTTATGTATGCCAGGATGCCTTTTGGATTGATTAATGCAGAGGCCACTTTTCAGAGGGCCATGGACATTGCTTTTGTTGGGGAGCAGGATAAATTTCTGGTAGTCTACCTTGATGATATCACTGTATTTTCAAAGAGTGATACTGAGCATATTGAACATCTGCGTAGAACCTTTGAGAAATGCAGAAGGTATGGTCTCTCTCTAAACCCTTAGAAGTCTTTATTTGCATTAGAAGAGGGTAAACTTTTGGGACACATTGTGACTAAAGATGGGGTGAAGATAGATCCTAAGAGGGTAGAGGTTATAAATGGTATTTCCCTTCCTAGAAATAAGAAGGAAGTACAGGTGTTCCTAGGGCGCATCAATTTTCTGAGAAGGTTTATTCCTAGCTATGCCGAAATAGTTAGACATATAACTGACATGCTGAAAAAGAATAATGAAGTTAAATGGTCCCAGGAATCACGAGAGGCATTTATAAGGATAAAAAATGCTTTTGCAGAAGCCCCTGTGCTAGTTGGGCCAAATTATGTTAAACCTTTCATGATCTTTTCTTTTGCATCACCTCATACAATAGCAGGAGTTTTATTGCAGAAAAATGAGGAGGGGTATGAGCAGCCCATAGCTTTTTTCAGTCAGGTGCTCTGTGATGCAGAATTAAAGTATAACATATTAGAAAAGCAAGCATACACCCTAGTAAAATCCCCCAAAGCATTCCGCATGTATATCTTACAGTCCCATATCACTGCATTTGTGCCTACAGCTGCTGTAAAAGATATTCTTATTCAGGGGGATAGTGAAGGAAAAAGGGGGAAGTGGATTGCCAAGATACAGGAGTATGAATTAGACATCTGCCCTACTAAGCTGATCAAAGGACAGGGGCTTGCCAAAATATTATCTGAGTCAAACTATCAAGCTTTGGGTATAAACCTGTCCATCATAGCAGGTGAGGAACCTGAGGAGAAAGAAGAGCGACAGGGAATTGGAGTAGCTACTCCAGAAACACATATAAAGTACCTCACCAGTGATTGGTACAAAGAGATAGTAGAATATCTCCTCACACTCAATTTCCCTCCAAGCTGTGATAAAGCTAAATACAAAACGCTAAGATTGAAATCACAGAAGTACATAGTCGCCAATGGCTGGCTATACTGGCGAGATCCCTCAGGCATCCTACTCCTGTGTCTCACAGAGGATGAGGTAGAGAGTATTATAGCTGAATTTCATGAAGGAATCTGTGGGGGTCACTACAGCTGGAGGGCCACTGCTCACAAAATCCTGAAGGCTGGCTTCTATTGGCCCAAGCTTTTTGGAGATGTTTTTGCCCAGGTTAGAGCATGTGAGAAATGTCAGAAATTTGCTGAAAGGCAGAAGTTGGCACCTCTGCCCATGATTCCTGTGCACGTGGATGAACCATTCAGACAATGGGGAATCGATTTTATAAGTGAAATACATCCTCCATCGAGTGGTCAGCATAAGTGGATTTTAACTGCCACTGATTATTTCACAAAATGAGTGGAAGCCATACCTGCGAGGAATGCCACAGATACTGTGATAATAAAGTTCATGGAAGAAAACATCATATCCAGGTTTGGCTGCCCTGCCAGAATAGTCACTGATAATGCGCAGGCCTTCAAGTCCGCAAAGTTTGTGAGCTTCTGTCAGCAATATAACATCGCACTAAATCACTGTACAGCCTATTATCCACAGGGAAATGGCTTGGCAGAGTCCTCCAATAAAACACTGGTGAGGGCACTGAAGAAGGCTATAAATGAAAATCAGAAAAATTGGGATTCCCAGTTGAAATTTTCTCTGTGGGCCAATAGAGTTACCAGCAAGAGAGCAACTGGAAAATCCCCATATGAATTAGTATATGGGAGGGCAGCAGTATTCCCTATACAATTAGCCCTACCGGTAGCCCGATTCATGCAAGAAATTCAAGAGGAGCCTGATGATATGACCAGGCGAATAAATCAGCTAGTAGAATTGGAGGAAACTCGAAGCCAGGTGAATCAAAGGCTGACAAAGTATCAGGAGAAGATGAAATACCTTTTTGATCAGCATGCTAAGGACCGGAATCTGCAGATTGGTGATCTAGTGCTCAGATGGGACATCCGGAGGGCTGAAAAAGGAAAACATGGTAAATTCGATCCACTTTGGTTCGGTCCTTTCAAGATTGTGGAGCAGAGAGGTAACAATACTTTCAAGTTGGAAAATTTACAGGGTGACTTGCTTGATGCCCCTGTAAATGGTCAGTTTCTTAAACCCTACTTCCAGTTCTAATTCAGGCAGAGATAGCCTGATGTATTATATTGTATATTAGTTTGTTTTCACTCTTGTTTGAAATAATGTGGGTATCGTGATGAATTATGGAAAGGAAAGGTAGAAGTGCTGAAGAGCAGAGTTTGCACGGAAGATTATCAGAGGGTCTGCGAAGTTCTAGACACACTCAGGGATGAACGTGTCGTCCCTAGGTGGAGCCAATGTTGATCATATCAGCATCCTATTGAAATTTGGATAAGCATCCTTGCTTAAACCTTTCAAAACCCCTTTATTGCCCTGAGAAATCCATATTCTGCTTATCGTTACCTTCCTATATCCCCACATTGCATTATAAAAGGCCGAAAAGTCCACGTTTGAAAAATATATAAGGCCTAGCCCCTTCGGCCCTAGCCCTTTAAATCTTTTCCTCCACGTAACCTGGGCGCTAGACCAAGCGCCAGCCTGAAAGGCGCTTATCAAATGTATATCGGGCGCATTTTGAGCCGTCAATCTATACAAATCGGACGACGTTCGTTCATCTCCGTCGCGCCCGTAGCCCGCCTGACTACCGTCCAATCAAACCGTAAAATCAACGGCCCGGAGTCTATCTGTCCCGGTGGTCCCCACACCCGCTCACTGTGCAAAACCCGCCCGGTTTCTATCGCACCGCCTTTCCAAGGCAGGCGGTATTTCTCAATTCGGAGCGATTCCATTCATCGTGCGCCACGTGTCCCCGCGTACAACTCAAAAACCGCTCTCCATCGCGCGTTATTGTTCGGCATTTGACGCGGCGCGATATTCATATCCACCGTTCGATCTGGGGCTCTTCATCCAACGATCATCACACTCTGAAGATGTGCGGAAGTTAATCCAAGCCAATAGTGCCCCTGGCCCACCATCTCATTGCCCTCCGATACGTTTTCCACCGTCAATCTCCTCCTGAGATCGAACGGTCTAGATTTAACCCACGCCACGCCATTGACCCCGTATCTCCACGTCATCATTCCACGTGCTCCCGTTGTACATTCGTCTGTCTCCCCTACATATTCCTATTCAAAGGTCAAATGTCCACTGTCTATGTTAAATTTCATACATTCCTCCAACCTTTGCCAAAACATTTCTCCGCCATTTCTCTGCACTTTTCACCATCGCCCCACACTATTCCACCATTTCATCATGTCGCGTTGCTACACAGCCATCCCCACTGCATCGCCGTCCCCATGCATTTGTTTTCTTGACGAGTTTGTGGGTTTTGCAGGTTTACAGCGGCGGAAAACTATCATGATTCACAGTCTCTATTACTGTGATAGAGGACACATCAAAGGACCATTTCCAGGAGTTGAAATTATGAAGAAAGGCCCGGGAAGATACGCTGACAAGACTTCCATTAAAGCAGCAGGGTTAAATTCTGTCAAACCCTCCAGAGTCATTCAAAGCACAGGTTGCGCAGATGGAGACATTAATGGAGCAGCAAAGAAATATCAGTGAAGGATCAAGAATTCAACGTTCAGCACTGAAGATCTTAAACCATAATTTAGAGTTAGAAGGCAGAAGGTACCCCTCGCAGATAAAATACCTCAAGGCTTTCTTTTCAGCACCATTTTCTTTTAGGAAAGGACGGAATGTTTATGTGATTTTACTGCTTTGCCGTGTTCCTGGAGAGATTTCTACCCAGTGCATTTATTTTAGTTAGCAGGCCACAGAGTACAAACAACATTACAAAGTCATCGAGCAGTATGGGCGTGCATGTCTCCGCCATTTTGTTTTAATGAGATAATTAAATGTTCAGCACCTACTCCCTTTTTCGAGTTTTCTTGTTCTCCTATAAAGCTCCCAAAGAACAGATGATTTAAGGTTCCAGATTTTATCAGAAAATTATGCAGTGAAAGGAGTTTTGTATACATTATTGTTGAACTCTTGTATGAAGGCTCAGAACCCATAGGGTCTCAGTGAGGAGGAGTTCCATCTGTTAAAGAGGATTCTGTTCTTTGGTATTTCACAGTCTGTAACTTTCTCTTGTGTGTTATTTAAATAGATCATTTCATTTCATCCATCTTTCCTGTATCATGTTTTGGAATGCGAGTGACTCACTGATTTTTGGTATGGATTTATCCTAGTTGATACCCATGCTCGGATTAGTCAAGCGCTTTAAATATGGCTCATGCATGATATTCTGTTCCACTATTCATCTAAACCGTATTTCTGCTATATTAGTTTCTTTGGGAGGGTGTTTTTAAAACGCTATTGTCATGTATGGATTCTTAGATTGGTAAGCCCATATATGGTGGTATTGTGTATCTGGATATCAACTCAATGTTAACTAATATTCTCTCAATATTTCATTCACTACATACACCTTCTGATAACTTATTTCTGTGAGCTATTTCTGAATCAGCCCTCTTTACAGTGAGCTGTCTCTGAATTGTCTGTTGCTTTTATATTGGATTTTTGCACGTTGCCTTTGCAATATTACTTTCTATGTGTCAGTTTCTGAAGGTCTTGGTCCCATTCAGATTAACATTCCTTGTTTTACAAGAGATAGCATGAGAGCTTGTTATTGATAATTTCCTCTGTTATACCATATGCTCCTTGCTAATATAAGATGTCCTAGGCACTGGTCTATCACAACTCTAGGCTGTCTTGCTTTTATATTGGATTTTTGCATGTTGCCTTTGCAATATTACTTTCTATGTGTCAGTTTCTGAAGGTCTTGGTCCCATTCAGATTAACATTCCTTGTTTTACAAGAGATAGCATGAGAGCTTGTTATTGATAATTTCCTATGTTATACCATATGCCCCTTGCTAATATAAGATGTCCTAGGCACTGGTCTATCACAACTCTAGGCTGTCTCTAGGAGCGACAACAGAGGTAATAACATAGGAGGCCCAAACTAAGCTGTACAATTTCGCAATAAGATATATACATTTATATTTATAATTATTTTCTATTGTTATTCCTTATATTTAAATTTTGGCCTATATGTATTTAGAATATTGCATTTAAACTGTGAAAGTTTTGAAATTTAATAGCCTCGTGGGAATTAAACAAATCGATCACACAACAATTTGAATTAGAATCTAAATTTATATATTATGCTTCAAAAATGTAGATACAAGAATAATTAAATACACATTACCTCAAATTATTAAATTTATATGATTTGCGTTGCCTACTAAATTTTAAAACTTAAATTGAATTTAACTATTGCATGTCACCTCGGAAAATGTTCCCTAGGAATTGTTTGAGGAAAGTACAGAACATCTGTCCACTTTAGTGGAGTCCTCATGTACTATTAACGACATAAAAATCAAAATGTTATTTGATACGGGTGCTATGGATAGTTTCATTTCGTCATATGCATTAAATAAACATAGATTGGAAACCACATGCAAAATTCTTTCATACAAGTAGAAATGGCTTCAGAAGAACTTCACTCCATAGGTTTAAGTGTTGAGGAATACAAAGTTAACCTAGGGGTCAGTTAGACTAGGTTGAAAGTACTAGGATGAATGATCACAATGGGAATAACTTAGTTTCTAACTATTTCCCGAGATCTTGTGTTGATTCTTGGATATCACCGCCTTGTTTTCATAATTATAGCAACAATTCTAATATAACCCAAGATGTATTACTCGAGTCACCCTTGATAATTCACCCAAAGTATTCAGTGTTATGTAGTATTCAATGACCAGAAAAGTAGTTTTCAACTTTTGAAGAAATTGAAGCTTTTAACAATGATAAAATGAAATTTTATATAATTCGATATTTGAAAGCTATGAACCCTAGGATGATACATTTTATTAGAAGAGATGGGATATTTAATGCTAATGTATGTGTCGAAGACATATATCAAGCTCAATCCCCCTTGATTCATAATCCATTACTTTTACATTACATTCCATCCGACAAAGGAGTTGAGATAACTCATGGATATCAGCTGCAAATTTTTCCACAATGAAGTTTAAGATTTTGTATATCATGCAAGTAGAGTTTGAAGTACATTCAAATTATTATATTAAAATGGGCACATTAACATCTTCAAGTGACGTTGAGATTTCCATGTATATATCTTACTGGTTGATAACTATAACCATTGATGATATGAATTTATGCAAATACCTTTTATATCATTTTCTTATGTTAATATTTTATTACTATCCAAGTATATGTGTAAGTGGTTTAAAGAGTAGAGTGAAGGTTTAAATGTTATAGTTTAATATACACTAAATTGGACATTTTGATACTCAACCGTTATGTCATTGTTAAGATAAATATTTAGCCATTTACAACCGTAAAGATATATCGATGTCCAAAACAAAGTAATATGGCAACAGAGCATTTTCATGAAAAGGAAAACAATGTGGTTTAGGAAAAAGAAATTAGGGACATTATGACACTATATAAAATGATTTATGGTAATCAATTAGACATATATAAAGATTAATTGGCGGAGTTGCTCCAAAGAAGTTAACTTTTGAAGAAAGGAAGAATGGTAATGAAAGCATGACTATGGACATTATGGCAAGACCATTAGATGTGAAGCTACAACCACATAAAAGGCTATCCTAGTATGAGGTAAATTGTGTTCGGCCGCTAGTTTGTCATTATTATTATCACATTTTAACACCTATTTCATCCATTTCTACCATTCTTTATCACGTAATTTATCATGGTTTATCATATAATTCCATTTTATAATTATTTATGCTCTCATGGATAAATATTATTTCTTCTCCTTTATTTTTAATAAATTGATGATTATTATGCATGATTTTACCAATGATGGTTTATTAATAAATTTGTTGTAACATCACTCACCATTTTAGCCTACAAGATATTTTCCAGATTGCAAATTTGATCTCCAGCTCATCATTAAATATTCCAACTCAGAAATTCGTTGGAATAAGAAGTGACAGTTTTGCACTGGACGTTTTGGGCAAATGGAGAAGAATCTGGAAAATCTGAAACATGGGTTTTGTCCAGAACAGACCGAATTCACTTTATCAAAAAGTAGTTTTCCCAAATTCGGTTCGTATCAAGAGAAACAGAAGGTTCTCTGAAGACGATTTTCCCAGATTCGTTGTTGCAGCCATTTTCCAAATTATCTTAGTTGCAATACCAAATTTGACCTGTTCCTGTTGAATGATTGATGGAAAGATATTTCAGATATGATCTTGTTGATCAATTTATTGTGAAAAATCCAATTTTGTTATAGGAATCATTTTGTAATCATCTCTGTTGTAACTTCTCTCTGCGCTCTGTGTATTTAAATGAAAAAATAGAGATCCAAGAGGCAGATTGAATATAGATTATTTATGTGAATAATTATGGGATTATTATGGGATTATTAGAAGAGTTGATATGCTGATATAGAAGAGAAGAGAATGTGAATTGGACTGTACTACATTATGTATCTTTTATTTTATGCACCATTTGTAATGAACAGAATAGAGTTCTGCAAGACCAATTTGTATTGTAAAGACTACAATGATTAATACATAGTTGCATTGTTGTTTATTCAACTGTTCTGAAGTAGCTCGACAGCATTCGTTGGTGGCTAAAGGCCCGACCTCTGGTGAATTTTGCTGCTATCCTTTGTGCCATATCTTTCCATTTACTGCAATTATATTATGCTTTTCTTCTTTACCGTGAATTGACTTTGATAATCCAGATTTCTGCATTTATCCTTCTGCGTGCGCATTTCCAGTTTCCTGCATTATTTGTTAAAAGAATTGGTTTGATTATTTAAAGCACAAACTGTTATTTCCATTTACTTTCCTTTTGTTCGATTGTTTAGACCCAACTGAAAGAGCTCAATTATTACTTCAGTGCTCTCAGTTGATTGAGTTATTTGATTGAATCATAGTACTAATGCATAGATGAATCATTTTCCTTAAAGTTTCCAATTTATGATTGCATTTATATTCAACGATTGGTTTTATCATTACTCTCTAGGGTTATAGCTTGCACATATTGTGTACACTCTTGAAATAAAAAGACTTACCCAGGTTGATAATTAATGTGAGGTGATTAGGAGTTTTAAAAGACACCTTTTAGCACCCAACATTTTGGCGCCGTTGCCGGGGAGAGTGTTGCTATTTCACAAAGAGTGATGTAGGTGTTTGATGTTTGTCTACTGTGAAAGATTTGGGTATTAAAAATGGAAGGTAAGAACCTGCGTAACGAGCAAGTAAAGTGCTTGCTCCTCCGCCCGCTTTTCAGCAAAATTGCATAGGAATTGAAGTAGGAATTTTAGAGGTAGAATTTTTGAAAAATATCTTGTAATTCCACTCGAGTGGTGAGGTAAGCACCACCCATTTCACTAACCAATTGACAAGAACATTTGAAGGAGAATCCTCAAAGAAACACATGAAGAACATCTTCTATTATGGTAAGAAATGGCTCACATTGCAACTTTTGAATTCCCTATCAAATATCTAGGAGGTGTGACACAAATGCACATAATTCCCCCATCATCTCTACCAAATTTTCATGGTTTGACAAATGAAGATCCGGATACATTCTTATTTGAGTTTGAAATACTTTGTAGAGTATATGATTATTGTACTAATGATCGAAGATTGAAAGTGTTTCCTCTTACTCTAAAAGGAGCAGCTCTCCGATGGTTCATGAACCTTGGTGGAAACTGCATCCAAACATGGGAGGACATGAAGAACATATTCTTGAAGAAGTACCAAGACTACTGCAAATCCAATGAAGATATTTTTGGTATGATACAAGAGGAAGATGAAAGCTTGGAGGACTACGTAGAGCGATTTCAATATAACCTTCAAAAATCAAAGCATAAGCATTTGAAAAAAGAGATCTAGAAAACACTCCTTAAAGGAATCAAAGATGAATTTTTAAAACTCTTAAATCTAATAGGAAAAGGTGATGTTTTTCGGCTATCATATGATCATGTTTGTGAATTGTGCATAAGGTATTCAAGAGGAATTTCCAAGGCTGGTAAGAATTATAGAGAAGTTTCTTCTTTCTTTTCCAAATTTACTACAAGAACAAGAGACATAAGAGCTGAAATCAATATTTTATTTGAAAATTTTAAATATGATTTTATTAACTCTCTAAATTCACAATTGAATGTTTTGCAGGTTCAGAAAAATCAAGAATTTGATGAAGTGTTTTGCTCTCATTACCAAAAGGAGCATCCCATAGATAGTTGTTCTTCCTTATCTAGGATGGAAGTAGCATATCAAAGAGATGGGGAAGTTGCAACAAGGTCAAAAGCATGGAAATCGTGGCCTATAGGTATGGCTCAAAACACTTCCTCTCCATTCTCTTACTTGCATAATCCATTATGGAATACTCATATGTTAGGGCAACCATGCCAATCTCAATATAAGCACCACCAATCTTGTCTACAAGTTTGGCACGGTTCATCTTATGATTGCATGACTACTCTCCCTCATCTTGTATGTAATATTCCTAATTAGCGACAACGAATTGGAATATTCGACTTTGTATTGTTTTGCCATATGTGGTTTGTAGATAAATAAAAAAAATGAGTAAAAGGGGGTCTAACTCACTTTAGTGGAATAAAACACCTTCCTAGTAGCACAACGTTGTAACTTAAGGGGGGAGCCAAGGGGGGCCACACACCACGTGGAGGAGAGAGAGACTACATTGGTTTTGGAGGGAAACCAATGCTATAAAAGGTGGAGGAGCCTCCTCATTTGGGGCATTCTTATTGTTGATGATATTTGAGCTAGACTTCTGTCTTCTTGAGCACGCTGGCTGTTTAGCCTGTCTGCAGCACTGTTTAGTGCGATTGAGTGTCTCCGGTCGAGGATCTCGCCCTTAGCCACAGGGCACCCTTAGCCCCGGGGGACTTGGAGTGCCTGCTCGGGCAAGGTCTTTTCTACAGTTTTCAGCAGAGGATTTGGTTGTTGATTTGCGGAGGAGCTGGGCTTCTTTTGGTGACTGCGCAGTCCCTAGGAGAGAGGACGCAGTTCTTGGAGGAGGTGTTCTATTGCGGGGTTTCCTGCAGGAGATTCAGTGAGATTCGGTGTGGAGGTTCAGTCTTTATAAGTGGGAGATTTTCTGGGGAGTTTGTGGCCCGATTTCAGCATATATCATTTGGCATCTGCGCTGGGCCTGGAGGGACAGCGTTTTTCCTTGAGGAGGGTTTCTGAGGTGATTTTCGGAGGCTGACCATTTTCTATATGGTTTCTGGGTTTTGTCCGGGGTGGTGAGTTCCGGAGTTCTGCAGATTTTCAGCTCATTCCGGCAAGGGGATCAGCCCCTAGCTCCAGTCCATTCCAGCATCAGCAGTTACGGCAGTTTCTTCCAGCAGCTGGGACGCAGTTTCTTGTAGCAGCCATTTCCTGTTTTCTGAGAGGGCTCTTCACTTGCCTCGTGCAAGGATAGGTGCTATTATTCCGATTATCCATTGTATCTCATTATATTCTCAGATTAATAAAATGGCTTAGCATTTCCGACATTTTTATGTGTACTTGCTTTATGTTCTATTTCCGGCATTTTCTGTATTATTGTATGCTTGTATTGCTGTCTATTTCCCTTTCGGGATATTACAGTGGTATTAGAGCATAATTCTGGCTCAGCCTGTGGTCTATGACATCGGGAAAGAGATCATACAAAGGTTTGCTGGAATTTTGGAGAGCAATAGCAGTTGCAGTACCAAAAACGAAATTGGAAAAAGGACCAAAATATAGAGGGTCAAATTTTGAAGGTTGGAATTAGAAGAAACGTTTTCTGGGTTTTTCTGGGTTTTGGGCAAGGATCACCTTCCCAAATTCCTAGAATTTTCTGAGTAGTTTTCAGTGGGTAAATCGGAGGTCGAATTCAAGCAGTAGTATGGTTTTGCACAGCCGTGCAGTTTCTGAGGAGCCTGTAGACACATAGCAGAAAGTGCCAATGGCAGGTGATGATGGTGCGAAGAGATTTGAGGAGATTCTCCTCAAATCAGCACAGGATCTGTTAAGGCAGATTGAGGTGATGGGGCAGAGAATCACCGCTATGGAGGTTAGGCAGCGTGAGATCCCAAGGGGGTTTCAGGTTGGTGAGGGATCAGGCACATCCCACCATATGCCGGAGCGTGAGGCTATCCCCTTTATGGCATCGCATGCACCCACGCGATCCACTATGCCCACGTTCCTAGCAGAGGACACAGGGGCGGGAGCACAGCAAGAGCCAGAGCCTGAGCCTGGCCAGATGGGCGCCTATCTTTCAGAGTACCGAGCATACGGGCCGGAGCTCAGAGATCTTATCTCATTCAGAGATTTTGTTCAGCTCCAGCGGGATAGCAGACCCTGCAACTTTCACAGTGGGAACAGGCACTCACATGACGGGGGCTTACAGCACACAGTAAGCAGACTCCATTTACCGACATTTGATGGGTCATCCAAGCGTTCGGAAAAAACTTGGGTGGAGAAGTTGGATACCTCTTTCCAGCTTGACCGAGTATCGGAGGGGGAAACCATCAAAATGGTTACCTCGCACTTGGAGGATGAGGACACACAGGATTGCAGGGAGTTCGAGGATACACCTAGTGTGACACGGGACTCACCATCATTAGAGACCTCCTTGACCGTGTCGGTTGATATCGTAGTGGAGAAGGTAGAGCCTACCCCAGTAGAGCCATCCATTGAGGTGATGACTGGAGCCATGTCCGAGTCTTCGGGTGGTAGCAGCACACGACAGATGGGTGAGGTATCAGGAGATGTATCCACTTTCGATGAAGCACTAGGAGATACAGAGGTATTGGATGATGGTCGCAGACAGCGGTATCATCGGCTTCGGACAGACCTTCGTGTCTTAAAAGGGAAGGCCACATCAGTACGGGAGGCCATTTTGTTGCAGGACAAGGAGCTGGAGGGCATGAGAGTGGCTTGTGCCGATTCGGCAGCCAAGTTGGCCCGCATTGGGGAACGACTGGATTCCCTGATGGTACAATCAGAGGGCACGTTGGAGCATCAGATCATTCCCCTTCAGGCATGCATGGATGGGACTAGCAGTGTTGTTGGGTCATCTCTTCCCATTGGAGAGAGAGAGGCAGAGCCACCTAGTCAGATCTCATATGTTGACTTGGATAGCGGTATAAGACGATCAGAGTTGCACAGGGTACATCATCCACATGTTGAGGTTGGATGGCGAGAGATTTTGAGTTGGTACTCGGTGGAGCGGGCTATGGAGATAGTGATGGATCCGAGTGTAGCTCAGCAGGAGTTTCTATGCATGGGAAATACAGGAACCACAGATTGGCATTGGGATCCGAGTGGGATCACCTATCGTTTCCCAGGCAGGTCGGCTGACTATGTCTTGGAGAGTACAGTTGGCCTAGCAGTAGAGCATGTGCAGTTTCGGTCAGCTCCAGTGGCCAACCAGTTTATGGGCAGACTCCCTAGGTTGTCTTGGCACGACATTCATACACGGGATCACGGGGTGGTCAGCACACCTTGGCAGGAGCTTGTCGGAGGAGGTGGCATTGGCAGGCCACCAGATGGCACCTTGTATGGGGCCAAGGATTCTTCACCTTTATGTGGGGCACAGAGGACGCAGCGGAGCCGAGCAGTGGTGGTAACACTACTGACACACAGGGAGATTCACTTCTCGGACCCCTTGGGGAGGATTTGGAGTGATGTTCAATTCGTCGGCAGGTATAGTGATGCGACGGCGGAGACGATGATATTGATTGGTGGTAGTTCGATAGGTAGGGGCATAGCTCTAGGTCATCACATCCAGGGATGTGTGGAAGCCTCTAGCATTGAGCAATGGACTTCCGGTGGACATGGAGTTGCATGGTGTACTACCGTAGTGTGTGGGATTGCATTGTGGAGTAGGAGTGTCCTACATCACATTGAGAGCTCGCGAAGAGTGACTGATGCCTGGACGCAGTCAGGGCACAAGACGGTACTGGGTGGTACGACAGTAGCATGGGGTATCCAGCAGTATACAGGGGTATACCTCAGTGTGCAGTGGCATGGCGAGGAGTACATGGATGATCGGTGGTATGCGAGGGCATACGGTGCTGCACAGCAGGATCTTAGCGCATTGCCGCTAGGGAGACTCATGGACAGGGACACCGAGCTCACCTTTGGGAGTAGTTCACCCAGGATCGATGGGGAGATGGATGAGCGATACTTGGCGGTATCTGTGGAGACTCATACACCTACCTCTCTTCTACATCACTCACTGGCACATCCGATTTTGTTGTTGTCCTTTGGCACTTTGGGCATGAGCAGCGGGGTACGCGAGACTCACCCAAGATATTTGGATGACACTCAGCACACTAGAGGAAAGACTTCTCAGCAGTGGCACTGGGTTGGAGCGCTAGTTGACAGCCACAGGTTAGGGGATGAGATCATCCTCTGCAGTGGTGGCACATCAGTCATTGTTGGGCCTACGCTTGGGGAGCAGGTCATGAGGGAGACATGCATCATTTTTCCCTCAGGGCATGTTGAGATCATGCATGAGCAGAGGATACTGGGTTCAGCAGAGGTAGCATCCCGGCATACGTCTGGACTCCAGACATTGTATCTACACTTCATCGAGAGGGTGGATGGCGTATTCAGTGCAGATCAGGTGGTGGAGGTAAAACAGGAGGGCATTCCTTCTGTATGCCAGGGTGAGGACTCTTCTTCATATGAGTCCATAGGATCAGTTGAGGTCACTTCTGCGGAGCGAGAGCAATCACGCAGAGATGGAGACAGTAGACCAGAGCTGCAATCCAGTATACAGGGTGAGCAGTCAGGGAACTCTATGGGAGATGCCCTAGGCGATGAGACACTTGTGACGATCCAGTCAGAGCTATATGTGATGGAGCCTGAGTCAGTAGAGGAGGATGCTATGCACATCATGCATGATAGTCCTTTGAGGGAAAGCCAGATGGAGGCTCACATCGAGTCGGTGATGGATATGCAGCTAACCGCGGGGTCAGCCATTGAGGAGGAGCAGTCAGATGCATTGACACTGAGCACAGTGACGGCAGTTGCAGATCCATATCCTCTAGAGATGTTGGAGGTTGATGGGATTGTTATGCAGGGGGCTATTAGACAGCAGGAGCTGTTGGATATGGTGGAGCATTCATATTTTGGCCGACACATTGATGAGATACAGATAGATGTACATACAGTCGGTCGAGCTGCAGTACTTTCAGTGAGTAGTACTCTCCAGGAGTACATCGATGGAGCTTGCAGCATATCTTGCCCACTTTGGCCCAGTATAGAGAGAGGGGTTTCCTTCTACAGGCAGCTCTCATTGGCAGACAGGGCAGAGCAGTGGGAGTTGATTACGGGTTGGCGGCAACACTTCAGGCGTGTTCCATATGTCGTTGTTATTGCTACATCGGATTCTTCTTCCAGGATGGACTGGCGAGAGATCATGAGTTGGTACCCTCTAGATGGTACGGTATTCTTCGTAGGGAGCACAGTCGAGCAGGGGCCCTTGGACATAACAGAGGTTATAGATTCCAGCTGGCAGGGCGGCACAGGACATCATTTCTTCAGCACTCCATCCCGATTTCAGGAGAGCAGGATCAGCATGGGATTGAGTCACAACTTGGATTGGAGAGGTGATGAGTTGGTATGCAGTTGGAGGGGTAGCATATGCAGCTACAGGTACAGCGCAGCAGGAGCATTGATGCTTGTTGGTGGTCTTCACCTCTGAGAGCATTGGTCATAGCCAGAGGCAAGGTCACTGAAATGGGGATTTATAAGACCTAACCTCCAATCTCACGGCATGTATGTACCACCACGAATGGAGGGACGCTAAAGCACCGCTTTCCATATAGAAAGCGCTCCCCGAATCACTCAGCTTCTAGACTCCAAAGTCTCCTTACTGTGCCAAACAGTTCAGCCTTCCTTAGATCAATCGGCCATTATCCCATTTTATCCTATGAATATAGGAAACTTGTATTTCCCATTCACACCCAGATGGACCGTGAGGATTATTGGCTGGTCACACTGTGAGAGGTCACTTTGGATCCCTGGGCATTGAGATATCCCTTCGTATCGTGTGATACAGAGGTCGGAGAGGGAGCCAGACCGTGGCCATTTTGCAAGATGTTAGTGGGGAGCATCAGCTAGAGAGGAGGCTTGTTCAAGCGTTGCTTGAGGACAAGCAATTTTTGCCGGATGAGGATGCCACTTAGGAGAGCAAGCAGATTTTGTAGCATCCATCACTTCAGTTGCTTGAGGGCAAGCAACATTTTGTCGGAGGGGACTGTAATATTCCTAATTAGCGACAACTAATTGGAATATTCGACTTTGTATTGTTTTGCCATATGTGGTTTGTAGATAAATAAAAAAGTGAGTAAAAGGGGGTCTAACTCACTTTAGTGGAATAAAACACCTTCCTAGTAGCACAACGTTGTAACTTAAGGGGGGAGTCAAGGGGGGCCACACACCACGTGGAGGAGAGAGAGACTACGTTGGTTTTGGAGGGAAACCAATGCTATAAAAGGTGGAGGAGCCTCCTCATTTGGGGCATTCTTGTTGTTGATGATATTTGAGCTAGACTTCTGTCTTCTTGAGCACGCTGGCTGTTTAGCCTGTCTGCAGCACTGTTTAGTGCGATTGAGTGTCTCCGGTCGGAGATCTCGCCCTTAGCCCCGGGGGACTTGGAGTGCCTGCTCGGGCAAGGTCTTTTCTACAATTTTCAGCGGAGGATTTGGTTGTTGATTTGCGGAGGAGCTGGGCTTCTTTTGGTGACTGCGCAGTCCCTAGGAGAGAGGATGCAGTTCTTGGAGGAGGTGTTCTATTGCGGGGTTTTCTGCAGGAGATTCATTGAGATTCGGTGTGGAGGTTCAGTCTTTATCAATGGGAGATTTTCTGGGGAGTTTGTGGCCCGATTTCAGCATATATCATTTGGCATCTGCGCTGGGCCTGGAGGGACAGCGTTTTTCCTTGAGGAGGGTTTCTGAGGTGATTTTCGGAGGCTGACCATTTTCTATATGGTTTCTGGGTTTTGTCCGGGGTGGTGAGTTCCGGAGTTCTGCAGATTTTCAGCTCATTCCGGCAAGGGGATCAGCCCCTAGCTCCAGTCCATTCCAGCAGCAGCAGTTACGGCAGTTTCTTCCAGCAGCTGGGACGCAGTTTTTTGTAGCAGCCATTTCCTGTTTTCTGAGAGGGCTCTTCACTTGCCTCGTGCAAGGATAGGTGCTATTATTCCGATTATCCATTGTATCTCATTATATTCTCAGATTAATAAAATGGCTTAGCATTTCCGGCATTTTTATGTGTACTTGCTTTATGTTCTATTTCCGGCATTTTCTATATTATTGTATTCTTGTATTGCTGTCTATTTCCCTTTCGGGATATTACATTGTAGCACAAACACATCTTTCAGCTCTTCCACAGCATCTTGCTTGCCTATCAAAATCATCCATTCAACTCAATCAACTACATCATCAAAATGCTCCATTCCCTACACAATTTCCTGCTCAACTCATTCCACACCCTCACCATAATAAACCAGTACAACATACTTACAGTGTTGAACTGCAAAATTTATCCACCCTTCCCACCCATTCTATCTCACATTCACGATTGGAGAAAACTTACTCTGAGATTCAGAATGTATCAAATCCAAAAATTGTAAAGGTTATGAAAGAAAATGAGGTTTCTTCTAGTTTGCATCAACAAGCCGTTTTAAACATTCAAGAACTTCATGATATGATGGCTATGAGAAATCAAGAAAGTAAGGGATACATTGAAGATTGGTTTCATTCCATTTGTTTGCAGCATCACTCCATACTTCAACAATTTTTGGCACCATCTTTTCAAGGGAAGTTGGCTTTTCATACCCTACTATTTATTAACATGCATTTTTCAAATTTGGGTATGTACATAATAGAAGCCTTATTTCGAAAATGGCTCCACTGTAGTACTCTTATACGTAAGCATATTCAATTTTCAAAGAAGAGTAGGTTAGTGTTGAAAATAAATAAATAAGGACATAAATAAATAACTTTTTATTATTATGTAAAATAAATAAATAAATAAATAAATTATTTTTGTTGCAACACGCTATGAATATCAACATCGGTGATAAATATTTTAATTTATTTGTGTATTTAGATGTATTATATTGAAAATAACAGTTCTACAAACACTCATATTTATTTTTATCACCAATATGAAAAAATTGTTTGAATATCATATTTTTTTGGCTTGCAAACTTGATGAAATTTCTGAACGCAGAGTTGGGATAGCAAGTTTTTGGAGGCCTAAATGACTACATTTTTAAAACCTGTTTCTATCCTAAGTAGCCCTTGATGTCTATTCTCCAACCCAATTTGTATCACTCCATTAGCCCTTGATGTCTATTTTCCAACCCAATTTGAATCACTCCATTTGGATTTGAAACGAAAAAGTTATAACCAAAATATTGACAAGGCGTCTAGTAGGCAGCTCAGGAACAGAGTTGAGACAGCGAGTTTTTGGAGGCCTAAATGACTATATTTTTAAAACCGGTTTCTATGGTATATTTCTCTATGAATATAGTTTACAAGGAAATTTGAATCACTCGATTTCGATATCGTATGAGAAAAATATGACCCAAATACTGACTATCTATCCTGAATCAGCACTCTTAAAACTCTGTTTTTCCAGCTATTCATTAAAGTATTTGACCCATCAATTCTTCTTGTCTTCAAAACCTGTTTCTATTGGAGATAAATAAATGAATCTACTTTCATTTCCAATTTGAATCAGCTTAATCCATCTTCAAACGAAGAAGTTATGCTTGAAATATCAACTGTTGTTCTGAGTTGGAAAATCGAAAATGACTCTATTATGCAGGTTGTTCTAAGCAAATTTAACATACCATTACATGGAATTTTTAAAACCTGTTTCTATTAGAGAGATCTCCCTTAATTCACTTTCATTTGGCTTTGGAATCACTCAAATCGGACAAAAAACAAAGAAGTTATGATTAAAACACTGCAGGTTAGCATGATTGGCCACTGCTCTCCCGCAGGTAATAAATTAATTTTGTCCGTGGATTTGTCTTACAGAGTAACTACTTGTTAGTTTTTTGCATAGTTCTTGGATTAGGGGAGTCCAACCACCTCTCTTTCTCCATGATTTAATGTTTTATTGCAAGTAGACACTCGTTTTTTTTGCAGGTCTTAGGAGAATAAAGAAGGTCAATTTATGGACGAGCGATTCTTGAAATTTTTTTTAATGAAACAAGGGCATTTCATTCAATTCATTACGTAACGGATTCATAACAGAAAAAATGAAGAATTGATTCCCATTCGAAGATTCTTGTCACTGCCAAAACATTTTTCCAAGAGATCATTTCTTTTTCCATTGATAGATTGATATTCCCTTAGGAAATAACATCATAGCTGTTGTAACTTAATTTATTTATTTATATCCTGTTTTTAAATAAAGTGTTGTTTATTTTCTGATTTCTCTTATGTTTTTGTGTTTCAGGTGTTGCTTTCTCCAAATTGTAGTTTCCGCTCCATTGGCGATTGAACAATGAGGACCCCACCATGCAAGTTTCAGTTGCAGAAGGCAATTCTTCGGCAGCACCAATTCTGTAAAAAGTTACTTTTTCTTTAGATCTATACATACAATCATTTTTTCTCTGTTTTTTTCTATTGTTCTTCTTTCTATATCATCGCTCTTCTGTTGTTTAGAGCAAGAGGGATGATTGTTTTTTTTTCTCTCTCTGTATTTTCTCTTATTGTTCCTTGTAGGGAACAACAATTTCTGCGTGCATTTTGCTTTGTTGTTCCTTACAGGGAACAACTGTTGTTCCCTACAGGGAACAACGATTTTTGCGTGCATTTTGCTTTGTTGTTCCTTACAAGGAACAGATGTTTTTCCCTACAGGGAACAGCAATTTCTGCATGCATTTTGCTTTGATGTTCCTTACAGGAAACAACCACTGTTCTCTATAGGGAACATCGATTTTTGCGTGCATTTTGCTTTGTTGTTCCCTACAGGGAACAACAATTTCTGTGTGCATTTTTCTTCGTTGTTCCTTACAGAGAACAACTGTTGTTCCCTACATGGAACAACAATTTCTGCGTGCATTTTGCTTTGTTGTTCCCTACAGGGAACAGCTGTTGTTCCCTACAGGGAACAATAGTTTTTGTGTGTATTTCGCTTTGCTGTTACAACAATTTTTGTGTAAATTTTGTTTTTCTGTTCCCTACAGGGAACAGCTGCTGTTCCCTATAAGGAACAACAATTTTTGCGTGTGTTTTCTCTTGATGTTCCCTATAAGGAACAACACATTTTTTTTGTTGTTCCCTTTAAGGAACATCACCTTTTGTGTGTGTGTGTGTGTGTGTGTGTGTTTTTTTCCTCTTTTGCTATTCCTTTCAAAAAACAACACTCTCTTTTGTTTTTTTTTTGCATATTTTTTTGTTTGTTTTGAACAGTACCCTTGTTATATATTTTCCCAAACACTAGCTCATTTTCAGCCCCATTTCTCTAATTCCCTTGCATGGCATGAAGTACAATACTTTTATGAGGACAAGAATTATGGAGTCTATTGAGGAATACCCTTAACGTTATGATCTTTAACAGGACAACTTCTGGATGAGAGATTCTTTTTAAGAAAAGGGACACAGTTATTTATATACTACTTTACTGCATTATTTTCTGCTGTACATGATACTGATTGATCATCTTAATACCATGCTGGTTCCACCCCTTCCTGGTTATAATCTTCTCTGTCTGTAATAAATGAGATTATGGGTATATTTTTTTTCTATTGACATGTTCAACTTCTTCCACCATCCCTACTCTTAAGGAGTACTGAGCCTTCCTCTTTTTATTATAAAATTGTGTAATCACAGCAAAATTTTGTTTGCAGATGGAGGATAGGGGGTCTCATTACGAGCCAGCCTACTATGTTCATAAGGCTGTAACGAAGTGACATTCCCATTATGGCCACCACACCAGGGTTATGATCCATTGGATAGCCAAAATATCCTTGGAACAAGAGGTCTCATCATGAGTCGGCCCGATCACTTTTGCTACATCCCAGTGAATGGCAGTGTGGTTATCTAGTTACCACGCCAGCACACTGATCTCTTCTGTAGAACAACACTGGAACTCTTCGTTTATAAATTGAGGATCCTGGCTCATACGGGTTAAAAAGCAACCTTGCCAAGGCCATGGATGCCTGCTGGCAGCAGAGGCTCTGCTTATGGTATTGAAGTTATATATTATCGTCAATTATTACTATAATACCCTTTTCTTATTCCTTTTTTTATTAGAGAAGTTATTTCCTTAATTTTTCCCTGTTTTGAACCTTTACGCATGAGAAATTGTTTTCCGATCAATCGCATCATTTTCAGCTAGAATACTGTCAGAAAAACATCTTTTTGGCATCTTGCTATCCTTTTCTTTTTCGCATAACTTATCATCAATCCAAAGCATCCTATCTTTTATTCATAACTATCTTTACACACTCTGCTCTCATTATAACCATACTTCTTGCCATCCTATCATTGATATATGTACTTTACTTCATTTAGTGCACGTATTGATCATTCCCTTGCCTTGTCGTCGGCTCAACACCTTTCATATGCTTAATGGTCATGGAATCCCTTTTCTAATTGGAGGGGGGAATGTATGCATTATGAGATAAAATGCGATATAATTACTGAACCCATAACTTGATGATTTGACAAAATATTAGTACTGCATTTATACAAAAGTTTTTATGATTAACATTTTTGCATGCATCTTATCTGTTGCTATTCAAAACTAAAACTGTGGATTCAAGAAATTTGCATGAAAAATAGTGACTTGTTACAGGGGAACAACAAGTATGGGGAGGAATTCTATTCGCAGCAAAGCCACACTATTGCCCCTAACAACAGAGGCTCACGCAACTCGCGAGCGCGCAAAATTGTTCAGAAATGCTGTGCCTACATGGCTTCCACATTTTGCATCACTTTCAGTATCCGCTCAACCTACATTAGCTTCAACACATGCCAGTCCATACATGTCATTCCACATTTTTTTTTTTTGAGGTAAAACTTGAGGTAAAATAGCATACTTTTCTGATTTATTACAAATTTAGGAGAATTTCATGCAACATCCATTGAACATTATTTATCATCATTCATTCCACATCTTTACCACTTCCCATTTTTCAAAGACAAAATCTTTCAGTTTGAGGGAAGTGTTCCTTTCATTTATTTATTTATTATGACCATCTTATTCATTCTCAACACCTCCCTTCTTCTATGTTGTTTTACACCAAGCATAGATTTCAATAGATTGTAGCAACCACCTCTATTCGTTTTCTAACATTGCATGAGGGCATGTTAATTCTTCAGTTTGGGGGAGGCATTGCTACACATGATGGATGTTTTTTACGTTCTTTCTCATTTAAAGCATACAATTTCATTTTTATACAGTGCAAAAATTGATTTGCACATATCTTTAAAACTATGAACTGAATTCTTGTGATTTCTGGATAACAAAGAAGTATCATTAAAATACACAAACCCAGATAATTTCACGCTAAATTAGTTCATAAAATTTCGAAAATCATGCATTATCACCTACAGCCATTTTGTTTATATCTCATGATCCGTGCATCAAAACGATCTGATTTTTGGAAATCTAGTTTTTGAGAAAATGGTTAATGGAGTTTGCTGTTACTTATATCTTATTTTGCTGCAACTCCATATACATATAATTGAACATCAAATGTAAAAATTGTTATGCCTTCATCAAGATTGCTAAAATTGAATATTCATTATCTGAGGAAGATTTCATTTGTTCCGTACATTTCATGAGTTGGGATGAACAATTTTTGTATTATTACTTGGTCAATAACAAGGCTTTGGGTTGCATGAGGACATGCAATATATTCAGTTTGGGGATATGTTGGGCAGCTAGTTTTTCATTATTATTATCACTTTTTAACACCTATTTCATCCATTTATACCATTCTTTATCACATCATTTATCATGGTTTATCATATAATTCCATTTTATAATTATTTATGCTCTCATGGATAAATATTATTTCTTCTCCTTTATTTTTAATAAATTGATGATTATTATGCATGATTTTACCAATTATGGTTTATTAATAAATTTGTTGTAACATCACTCACCATTTTAGCCTCCAAGATATTTCCCAGATTGCAGATTTGATCTCCAGCTCATCATTAAATATTCCAACTCAGAAATTCGTTGGAATAAGAAGTGACAGTTTTGCATTGGACGTTTTGGGCAAATGGAGAAGAATATGGAAAATCCAAAACATGGGTTTTGTCCAGAACGGACCAAATTCACTTTAACGAGAGCAGTTTTCCCAAATTCGGTTCGTATCAAGAGAAACAAAAGGTTCTCTGAAGACAATTTTCCCAGATTCGTTGTTGCGGCCGTTTTTCAAATCATTAAATATTCCAACTCAGAAATTCGTTGGAATAAGAAGTGACAGTTTTGCATTGGACGTTTTGGGCAAATGGAGAAGAATATGGAAAATCCAAAACATGGGTTTTGTCCAGAACGGACCAAATTCACTTTAACAAGAGCAGTTTTCCCAAATTCGGTTCATATCAAGAGAAACAAAAGGTTCTCTGAAGACAATTTTCCCAGATTCGTTGTTGCGGCCGTTTTTCAAATTATCTCAGTTGCAATACCAAATTCGACCTGTTCCTGTTGAATGATTGAAGGAAAGATGTTTCAGATATGATCTTGCTGATCAATTTGTTGTAAAAAATCCAATTTTGTTATGGGAATCATTTTGTAATCATCTCTGTTTTAACTTCTCTCTGCGCTCTATGTATTTAAATGAAAAAACAGAGATCCAAGAGGTAGATTGAATATAGATTATTTATGAGAATAATTATGGGATTATTAGAAGAGTTGATATGCTGAGATATAGAAGAGCATAGAATGTGAATTGGACTATACTACATTATGTATCTTTTATTTTACGCACCATTTGTAATGAACAGAACGTAGTTCTGCAAGACCAATTTGTATTGTAACGACTACGATGATTAATACATAGTTGCGTTGCTATTTATTCAAATGTTCTGAAGTAGCTCGGCAGCATTCGCTGGTGGCTAAGGGCCCGACCTCTGGTGAATTTCGCTGCTATCCTTTGTGCCATATCTTTCCATTTACTGCAATTGTATTATGCTTTTCTGCTTTACCATGAATTGCCTTTGATAATCCAGATTTCTGCATTTATCCTTCTGCGTGTGCATTTCCATTTTACTGCGTTGTTTGTTAAAAGAATTGGTTTGATTATTTAAAGCACAAACTACTATTTCCATTTACTTTCCTTTTGTTCGATTGTTTAGGTCCAACTGAAAGAGCTCAGTTATTACTTCAGTGCTCTCGGTTGATTGAGTTATTTGAATGAATCACAGTTCTAATGCATAGATGAATCATTTTCCTTGAAGCTTCCAATTTATGATTGCATTTATATTCAACGATTGGTTTTATCATTACTCTCTAGGGTTATAGCTTGCACATATTGTGTACACTCTTGAAATAAAAAGATTTACCCAGGTTGATAATTAATGTGAGGCGATTAGGAGTTTTAAGAGACACCTTTTAGCACCCAACAAATTGATGGGTGAAAGAAGACACTATCTATTCAAAAAATGTTGGGAGAAATCGTGAGTAACCAATTTGAGAGTACAAGTATAATTCTCTAAAGGTACACATCAAAAAGAAGACAAAATGGATGAAACATATGTTAAGATGGTGAGAAACCACCCTATAAGTTAGTAAACACACTATTAGAACAAGACAATATAGTTACCAAAAGAGTGCAACAGAAAATTTCAAAAGTTTGATCTCCATTGTTACCATAATATAATCAATATAGTACCTAGGGAGGACAGGAAAATAACGAAATGGAAAACTTCTGATGATGATAATAAATGTTAGTTATCATAATCAACTTAGAATATTGAGATCGACAAAATAGCACCAAAGGTGAGTGAGTGGAAGTCTCACAAAGCAACATAAGAAGTCAATGACAATAGATTAAAGAGTGAATCTATAATAAAATTAATCAATTATAGGATAATTTATGTGCATGGCAACATCTATAATCGTTTTGCCGTTTAATGGGAGAGTCACATTATAAAACTTGCCTTGAGTGACTAACTATATCCATGGAGTATGGACATCATGGAGCATGATTAGGAAATTCTATCCCGTGATGCCTTAAAATAGGAAATAATAAGTAGATTACATTTGATATCCACTTTATTGAATTTATTTATATGGTCTTACCCAAGTTGGGAATAATAATTTTATGCATAAGGAAAGAAGGAACGGAAACCATGATGTCTAAAGGTGAGAGAACAAAGTTAATTGGATAACATGTTCTTTTTCAAATTGAAGTAGACGTGGAATATTAGGAATACCTGGTATAAGGAAGTGAAGGGATGTTATCTATCAAGAAGGATTTTCTTAAGTATATGAGCAACATGATTTGGTAATAAGAAAATGATTGATGTGAAGAAAAGAAAAAGGTATACCAATGATGTGTTATGTGTTTGGATTAAGTGAGTCAATAAAATAAAATAATGAAACAATGGTTTAAGGAATGATGGTAAAGCTAGTAATATCCTAGCTAGAGTTAAGACTCTAAATGGTGAAACTTGAAAGTAAAGAGACTATATCAAAACTGTAACATACTAATAATGTGACTATGCATATCTTGTAAATTGTGAATTTCTTATTGAAAGAGGAAGTTATTATTTTGTCAACAATTGACATCTTGTTGAAAACATGACACTCTTAGTAAACCAAGTATAATGCAAAATGAATAATGCATTTTCAAGCCGTAACAAATTCCTTCAATGAAAATAAACCTCTCACTAAGGGATATTTAGAGTATTCAATTAACTCTTCATCTCCAGCATAACCCTAATGATTAGCCCCTGCAAAACCCTACTCCTTGGCTTCTAGATTTTAGGCCGAAAATAAGCTGAAATAACATGATAAAGAAGTTAATGTTATTATTATCTCTTGGGATCCAGATTACAAATCAAAGATAATTAGACTTAAGAGACAAATAAGTAACAAGAATTAAAAAATTGGTTGGATCCATATGTAGTTTTGTGTTTTAGAGTTCTTAATCAACCTGTATCATGAAATTAGATCATGCTTCGACTAAACAATAAGTGTTTTGTGCTCTTGTTTCAATTCATTTCGTTTTTATATATGCAATCATAAAGATTGGAACATCCCTCCATTTAGATTTACAGTCTCAACCTATGACTTTTTATAAGGTTAATTGGGTAATATAGGATAGAAAATAGTAGCTACACCCTTATTTGTATATCCGTGTTCGATTATTCTATATGACATTTATAACTGTGAGTTATATTTATAAGCATTTAAAAATTTATTTTGTATAATCTTACCTTATTTTGGATGGATACTTAAGACTGTTATTTTGTACTATGACATGTGAGAATATATTAATTGCTTAAACATTGCTGATACATGGATACAAATATGAAGAAAGTTTTGCTTAAACATTGTTGGAATAGGGATACTAATATAAATTATGAATTATGTTATGGATATGGTATCTATAATTTTACATATCAACATAAATGATGAGATAGAAATAAAAAAGTGATTTCACTCAAGCTGAAAATGAATTTATAGACCTATTGGATAAACATAACCAAGTATGTTATATGAACTCAAGGATGAATATCGTAGTAGCAACATATTTGGAATGTGTAGAAATTTTTATATAGGCAACAATTTGCTTTAAACATATTGATACATATGTTATAATTGGTGGACAAGTGTTTTACATCACAGATGATATCGTTACCAAACCGACCGCGTGATGACAAAACTCCAAGAACAATTGAGATGCACTAAGATTCCATGATAGGGTGTTAACCCTGGTCCTACTAGGAGGAGTGGAGGTGTTGCCCACCGTTTATCCTCCAAAACCTGGAGTCATGGGTGGACTGTGCGAGTCACGCTCCCCTAGACATGTGATGATGACTGCCGGATGCCTACTGGTCAATCAAGTCGACGTAATCGACGTTGACACCCTTAAGGTCTATTAATACTTGGATAAGTAAAACTGATGCCATGGCATATTCTTGTAGAGAACGAATAGGATGCGAGCAGAAGAGATTAGGGAGGATAGGATGATTCTAGAATAGCTTGGAAACTCTGTTGGGGCAAGACGTGACTACTAAATTTGTAACTCAATAAATGATCAAAACATAAATGTTAAAGTGTTCTCACACATTAAATGAAAATTCAATTATGGTACAACACCCTTATATGATTATACTAATCACTTATATAATTAATGATATACGACATAAAACTTAACTTCGGGACGAAGTTTTCTAAAGGATGGGTGTATGTAACGACCCAACTCGAATTATATGGAACATAGAAATATTAGCATGCATATGATACCTGCATATGATAGCTACATATGCATGTATCACGTATACTGCACTAATACATGCACTAATCAATTATGAAAAATCTCAGTGTAGAGTAATAAGTGAATTATTGAAGTATTGAGTAAATACCTAAGTCACCAGAATATAATGAATGTATTAGTTATACCTACCACTATCATAATATAAACTAATACTTTGTTCAAAGAAAATTAAAAGCATTGACTTATGCAAATAAATAATAATATTTTAATAAATCTAAAAGATATTTTAAAAATCCAAGATATTTATTAAATAATAATATTTTAATAAATCTAAGATATTTTAGAAATCCAAGATATTTATTAAATAATAATATTTTAATAAAACTAAGATATTTTAGAAATCTAAGATATTTATTAAAAGAGGATATTTTATCTTGAAAGGAGTTTGTGTATAAAAGGAGAAGGGGGTGAAACTTGATGGGCATGGGTAGTGAGGTGGGAAAACTGACCCGGATGCTGTCAGAGGAGTTCTAACTGCGGGAGACATGAGCAATGAGTTCTAACAGGGTCATGGAGTGATCTTGATTGTTATTGGAGTTTTGGGCACGGGGGCCAGAAGACTTGTCTGGGGATCGGAGAGGTTGACCTCAGATAGGCTGGGAGGAAAACGGTAGTTTGGTAACGTGAGCTGGAGACATGGCAGGTCAGGAACATCTTCAAACACGGTTCCAGGTAAGTATTAAATAGTCAATTGATATATATTCTGCTTCAAAAATCCCACTCTGGATTGTGTAGTCTAAATTTTGTTAATGATTGTTAATTGTGAAAATTATGGTCTTTACAATTGAAGAGTTGAATTGTAACCTTGCTTTAGAACTTATTAATAAAATAAACCAAGATCATTTTTCATCACATTTACCTTACTTGCAAGCTCTAAATTTTTGTTTTCTTGATGGTTTAGACTCTAGAGTCTTACATACAACATCATTTCCTATTTTCAAGGAGAATTCCCTTTCATGCAAGTATTGTAATCTCTTTTGCAACAAGTTTAGTTTAATTTTATTGTACTTGGAACATTGTCTACTTTAGCAAACTCTCTTTCATGTTTAATGATCATCATGTTCATGAATGGTTAATGAGTTTTCTTTTCAAGTACTCTTATTTCATGTTGCAAGGCTAATTGCATGTTGTTATCTTGATCTAACATTTGAGTTTTCTATCATTTCATTTACATTCTTCAAAATAGATTACTAATTGTTTGTATTTTGGCAAAATATCTTCACATGTTTTGATTCACCAATTTATATATCTTAAAAACATTCTTGTATCTTGCATTTATAATATCTTGTGCAAACAGTTTCTTGTTTCACTTTTCAGGATTACTTTTGTTTTCCATTTGAAAACAGTTCACTTCATTTAAGCAAATACAATTTCATTTTAAGAGCAAAACTCTAAAGGCACTGGTTTGTCATGTTTCATGCTTATCTCAAGTATTGATGGTTATTGCTCATATCACGTTTTTGCTTATAAATTTGAAGAAGTAATCTATTTAACTCTAACAACTCTCCTAGAAAACTCACATTTTTAGCTTTTTTTTTTAGGGACCACCCCCCATAGCTATACCCTAGGAGATGGCTTAAACAGAGAGAGTTGGGATTAGTGTGACAGCCCCATCTCTAGATTCCTTGCCACCTGTTGTGAAACCAGCTCCGGACCTAACACCACCAACCACACCTTGTGGGGTTAAAGGATTTTCCTGCTAACTGCAGGTAGGTGTAGGTGGCAAGCGATAACAGATCGGATTTCCCACATTCTAACATGCGCTCATGATAAATGGGCAAGGAAACATATGGCTGATGCATGTGGCAGAGATAAAATGGCACATTACATTGGCTACAAGGTGGCTGTCAGGGGCTGCTGGCTGTGAGCAGGAAGAAAAAATGATTCGGAGAAAAATTCTCCTAGGGGTACCACCTTCTGGTGGGTTACAGGGATATTACATAAAAACAATATAAATAATATTATAATAGTAATAATTATAATAATTATTAATTGAATAATATTATTTAATGATTAATTACTATAATTTATATTATTTTAATATATATTATATTCACAACATACTCTTGATCTGTATATCTCTGTGATATGAATAACAGATTCCCTTCTGCAAACTCTGTTATGGTCTAATCAAAAACCACATTTGTATCCATCACATTCACGGTTTCTTTTCTATCTAAGAGAAAGTTTCTACTTCTCATGTAGCTCATTTGTGAATCCCTTCCAATTAGAATAAAATCTGGAAGACAATTTTTCTCATCTCAACAAGCAAATTCACCCTTGACAAACAAATTTTGAAATCCTACAAATTTTCTCAATAATCTTTCAAAACCCAAAACAGAATATTAGATTTGATGATTTACAAAAAATTTCCTATCAGGGCTCTAACACCACTTGAGGCAAATGTAACCATATCCATAATGAAATGCCCAGATTTTATAACAATAAACAGTCAAGTACAAAAGAATGAATATTGCAGAAGTGAATAAATCACAGTATAAAATTTTGATGAATGAATGCATGATAGTCCATTTGTGTTATTAATACATGTCATGTGGCACTTGACAATTAGCCTAGGTATGAGTTGACCATACATTTATAACTAATTGCTAATCTCTAGCCTTTAATCTATACCTAGTAACAAAAATGGTAACGAGAGAAAGAAATTCTTCATAACGAAATCACCCCATGTGCTGTAAATAGGCTTCACTAAAGGAAATCTTTGGTTGAAAAGTACAAGAAATGTTGTAGTGAAGATACTTACGTGATGAATTTAGGATGATGTTCCATTACTGACCATAGTAAATAGAACCTTTTGAAGTATATGATGGCTGCTTCCTGTAGACAATCAACAAGTTAAATAGCCTAAATGTGATACTCTAGATATGCTAGAAGAGGCAATTCTATTGATTTTCTTTTGTTAAAGATGCTTTGCATGCAGTAAATGTAAAGCTTTTGCAACTCTTAACAATTTAGATTATTAAAATATTTGCATAATTCATCAGGGAAAGTGAGAGACCCAACATAATTTATAGGAAGGAAATAATGTGTTTTGATGTTAACAAACCTTAATATTGTGTGCTAACTTTAAAGCTTGACAAAGCTCGAACACTTTTTTTTCATAAAATACTCGCATGAGTAACTCATCATTAACAGTGAGGGGTTCTGGGAGAGCTGCATTTTTCTTTGTACCTGGAAAAGAAACAAAGACAAAACAACAAATTCAAGTACAAACCCAAATTATAAAGACAAAAATGATCGAATTGTGTGATCCTATATTTTATAGAGTTTTTATTACTCAAGTGATTATGTAATGATAAATGGATGAAAAAGAAAAACATATGTAGCATTATTCATAAAATTGAGAACTTTCATAAATCAACTTACTCCTTAAATTGTTTAGGCGCCCCATAACATTTATAACACCTCCTATACTTTTTGACTTAGAAAAGGACATAGAAAGAACTTTAATGAGGCACCCTCTCGTGAAGCTTTCAATCCAATTACATGTGAACAAGATAATCCTCACTAGGAATGGTCTTCTAAAATCTCCCAATCAACATTTCAAATAAGAAAATAATAATGAAGTACTCATGCAAGGTATGTTGTTCTTCAATAGTTAGTTGTATGACTTTTGCTATAAAGATCCTATCAAGGTTAGGATTTTCTTTTTCTTTTGGGTTGTCATTAGGCCACTATGCAAAAACAATAAAGACTCTGTTGCCAACTAAACTGGCAGGGTTGCTAAGGTCTTGGCAACCTGCTATGATTACTACACATAAGATTAGGGCTCATTGTCACCTCGACCCAAATCCCCACTCTTTAAGCCCAAATTCTCCCTAAAAGACTATGGGAGGATTCCCTTTTGATACATCACCCAACCAAATAAAGACTAGTTCCTTAAATGGGATCTATGAATGAGATGGAGGAATTAATTGTTGGTTGTTGCATTAGTTTCTATGTAAAAATCTGCAAAGGAAACTTCCATGTCACTCAAATGTACAATATACATCAATGTGAATAGTCAAAATGAATGTTTTAAAAATATGCCAACAAAATCTAGAGTTATTTCTATGATTGGAGCTTTGGTTATGGGGGTTCTAGCGTTATTGTGTTTTCTATCCTATGACTGCAGACTGTAAAATGTACAGAAAAATGCAGGTACAGCAGCAAATCCCCTTATAAATAGAAAGCCAAATAGTTCCTTAGCACTCTAAATCAAATATTTAAGACTGGAGAAGCTAGGAGATGCTAAATAGGCATTGTAAATCCAAAGTCTATTTCCAGTAGCAAGATATAATTTCTAGTAGCTAGAAATTGATATTGTGAGGTTAAGTGATCAAATCCCACTGAGTATTATGGCCAAAATTGATATTGTAAGGTTAACTGATCAAATCTCACTGAGTACTATGACCAAAAAAATTCCAGCAAGAATATTTTATTTATAACAACTAGAAATTGTTTTTTGGACTTGTTACCCACCACGTGGCTGACCCCATAGGAGAAACTTTTTCTCCTAGATTTGTCTTCAAGCAGCAGTCAACAGCCCCTAAAAGCCACCAGTGTAACTGATGTTGTGCCAGTTGATCTCTGCTCCCTGAGACAGTCATATGTCCCCTCTCCCATCTGTCGAGATCGTATGTTGGAAGGTGGGCCATTTAATCCTAAAGATATGTCTTTCATTGTGAAATCGGGTGCTTATGCTTGGGCACACTTGGGTATGGATTATTGGGTGACTTGGAAGGAGGAGGGGTTTCACTGTAGTCTTGTTCCCTCACCTTAAATGGGGGGTTAATCTACCTTCTCTACTATGTATTCTCCGACTGAGGAAAATCTCCAACCAGGATTACTACCCCTCACTGCAATCAAGAATCACTTACATTTGATTTTCGTCCGAGCACTTGCTCCGTCAAAAAAATTCAATCACTAGATCCTCTCGGTGTATCTTACAAATGACCCTCAAGTCTTCCTTTATAGTCTTCTCGTTGACAAATCAACGATCGAGATTAGATCTCCAATCAACGGCTAAGATTAACTTAGATTTGATATGTTTTTTCTGGAAGTTTCATCCACAATTTACATTAATACTGATTAATTATTTTAATTTCCTAAGTTAGACATAGGGTCCTCATTAAAAAAAAATAGTTTTTCTTCTAAAAGTGTTTATGGGTGGAATTTCCCAAAACGATTTCTCGATTATTTGTAATGCATGTGCTTAAGCCACTCCACAAAATTTGGGACTTAGAGGACATCCAATGCTACCAAAAATCAACAATTTCATCATCTTCCCTCTCTAGGTCCACATGACCATTGGGTCCACAAGGCTTTGGCACTCCCCCTTTCCTTGTCCACATGTCTAGGTCAGGCCTCGAATGATGCCCCGAAGGTTGATGCAACTTAAAAAAAAAAAAAGATAAAGCATAATATAGCCACATAAAAAAGGAAATAATACTACAAAATGCAAAAGATGGTTAGGAAATAAAAATAGTGCACGAGAAAAAGCCTAACATGAGATCTACCCCTTATCATTATGGCCATCACCCTGGTTCCTAGACCCCCTACAAGTGCCCCTTGCATCATTAAAGAACCCATGCATGTCCCAACCATTGGTGGGTGATGACGTGCCCCACCTTAACAGGGTAATCACTACAATATCATACACAACATGCTCTCATCCCCTAGAGCCTCAAACAATAAAATAAAATAAAAATCAATAAAAGGCAAAAGGAAAATTGAAAAAAGGTGGAAAAACAAAGGCTAAGGTAACTCATGTACCACAATTTCTCCCTCCCACATTCATACACCTAAATATGTGGCCATCCCTCATCATTACCACCCTTGAGCCCATGGCATTTGGCCTCAAGACCTCTGTGTCCAATTGATTTTCCACAATCTTTGGTCTAGGTTAGAGTCTTAAAATCACTGACGCTACCAAACCAAGAATCTCAACCAAAACTACTTTGTACAGCGGAAAATATAAAGTAGTAAATCACATATGCACAAAATATAGACAACCTTTTACATTTTTCAACCCAACTTCATTACATTAATCCAACTAATATAATACAACAGTCTAGGGCTCTCGTACCAAGGATAATAGCCCTCCCAAGCTACACAAAATCAACATGTCCCAATCCAACTCATCATTATTCACATGAAACCTACCACTTGAAGGATGTACCTTGGACATGTCCTTCCCTTTAAAGGTTGGTAACACCTAATAGAGTCGTTTTATTAGCCACTCCTACCTAGGGAGGTAACACCATTACATGCTCAAAGCCCCAAGTTTGGAAAGGAAACCCACTATGAAGTCTCATTTGTGCCTTTGACTAATAATCTTGATTCACTTAGATGCACAAATGAATTATTGTGCCTAAGATACATTGGATATTATACAGGAATGGCAAGTGGTTTCATCATGGGCTAGGAAACTTAACTGTGGCCCAAGCCCACTAGAGAATCATATTGACACTTGTAGGGGAAGCGTTGAGAGCCATGGGTTTCCATCTTGTGTCAAAACATTATCTCATGCCTGTGGTGGCCTTAGTACCTTCAACAACTTGTTCATTGCCCCACATCATATGCGAGATGATGCACTTGGACCAATAGTGCCCCCAGTCGGCTTAGCAATAAATACAGGGTTTGGCAGTTGATCCAAGGCCCATAGGAATTTTTTCTCATCCTTGAGACATGGGAGGGAAAGCACCATCTTTCGTGTCATTTGGAGTAGTCTATAGGCTTATTTTTTATCAGAAGACCCATGAGACCATTACTTCCCAAAGCCACTTTGGAGCACCACATGATGTTTTACTCAGAGATCAAGGGGCCACCCCATGTCTATCATTCATGGAGTCCTCACTCTCATTTTGGCACCTTGAGGACTCAATGAGGCCCTCCAACGACCCTTCTGCACCATGATTTTATCATTTCGGCTGATTTTGGATGGCTTATTCTTCATTTTATGAGCTACTTGGTAGACTTGTCACCAAGAACATGTTTTGCACATTAAAATAATGTTTAGGGGCATCTTAGGCTAATTTGACTTAGATAGAGGATCATATAAATTTATATCTCCCCCATAAAGAGAGATCATCTTCATCATACTTGGATCTATTTCTCTTGAGAATTTCACACTTTTTCCTTGGATGTCTATCGGATATACTTTGATGCATTCTGATATTTTTGGGAGCTAAATTCGCTTTCTCTTGGAGTTTCTTTCTCGATCTTGGACTGGATATATCTCTTGTTATCTTGTAAGTGATTTTGTTGAATATTTTTCATGAATACTGTCTGATGTGTGGAATTATTGCAACTAGCTAGTTCTTTTGTGCCCTTATTTATTGAAAATCATTGTGAAGATTGTTAGATTATGGAATTTCACATGTTACTCATTGAATAACAAGTAGATGAATGTTCCTAGTGGATTGAAGCTTGTTTTTATTACATGAAAGTCCATATATCTTGGGTGGGTAATTGTTGAAAGTAGGTGCTAGGGAATTTAGCGAAATTTTGAATCACGTAGACTCCATAGCCCAAGGGTAAGGCATTTGTTTAAGAAAATTTGGTGATCACCCTTATTTTCCTTCTCTTTTACTCTTCCAAGATTTTTGACCTCCCATCCTAGACATATTAGCTAGGGCTACCTGCGAATTGCATTAGAGTTGTCTTTCAAAACTGTTTGGATAAGCATCTGCAATAGTGTCTCCTCTATTGGCCCTCTAGTTTTGGAGAAATTCCCACAGTTGGGTTGTGAGAAAACTAAAGCCCTAGTTTTGACTTTGGAAGCTTATCTTCAGCATCATAGGTTGATAGATCTTCTTGAGGGTCATTTGCACATAAAACTCTAAGAAATCAATCATTCAACACCTCGTTCATTCTCTCACCTTACATTTGAGGAGTTCTTCCCACAATTATCCATAAACAATAGGTCTTGTGTGGAATTCTTTCTAGGCCTTTCTCTAGTAAAACAAAAGCCCCTGTTAAGTGAAAAATCATCTTACAAAGCTTCTAGAGAGATCCTAAATCGGATTGGAATCTTGAATCTAGGCATGCCTAGCCTCATTGTGACATCTCAAGTCCTCGGTCTTGATTTCCATCCTAGGTCTTTCTTGGAGAGTCTTTCTTGTATCGAGCCTTAATTGAGCCTCTCCTTGAATGGGCTTAGTGGAATCACTTTACACAGGTCATTGATTATTCTTTTCTCAAGTCATTTCCGCCATACTAGAACTCCTTTCTTCGGTGAAAGTCCGTAAAGAGCAGGGGAAACTTATTTGTTGGAAATGTTGTCATTGATGGAAAAGGAGTTGGCAAAGGAGGAGCATTTGAAACATCAACTAGGCAAAGAGAGAAGCAAGGCAGTAGAGAGGTAGCAGAGGCAACAGGGAATTGGAGCAGAGAGCTATTCAAGGTGTAGAGTAGTGAAGAAGAAGTTTTGCATTACATGAGTATGATGAGACTCTGTAATGGGTCTATGATGCCGTGGTGTGCAATTATTAGGGTTTTGTGGTGTTCTGCAGATAATTGAAGAAAATCCATATCCTGTTCAGAGGCAGAGTTAGAGAAGGGACATCAAATTTGTGTGAATAGTCCTGCATAGACCTGGAGAGCTAGGAACAGAGTAGGAGGTCGAAGGGGCCATCAATTCTAAATATCAGGCCAAGGACAAGAAGAGTACTGTAAGTAAATTTCATTTTGTAGATGAAATGAATTGTTTCAACATTATATAGACGGTGTTGGCTTAACCTCTGTGTAATTGAGCTTGGATTTCAATAAGAATTTATGTGAGAACTTGTGCGCGGTGAAAGTTCTGTGTAAGGGGTCAATTTGGGGTTTTACATGTGATTGATGAAATTGGCTATGTGGAACCTAGAGGAACTAGCGAGGTTTACCCTGTAATTTCGGCATATGCGATAGTGGACCCTGTCTGTTTAAACTTTAAACACAGTAAATCTCCATATAAATGGCCTGGCATCGAGTTCTATTTCCAGTGTTGAAATCAATAGAAGTGAACCATAATCGGTTGAATTATTAATGCCAGAGGAGGTGCCTGTATTACAAATACTTATCGTGAATGCCACGCATTTGAATACATGGGTTGTTCACAAATTGTCTGCGTAGAAATCCGATGACAAGGACTCGATAGGAGAAAATGAAATTTGGTCCCTTTTGGGTGGAGAACGTAAGTAATGGCAGCACCCGACTGTTGAACATATCTAACCCTGTGTTGAACTCTATTTAGGTCGAAGAGTAAATAATAGTGGAAGTAGTTACCCTGTATTAAGAACGAATATACAATAGAGCGCGTTAATGGAACCACAGAGTTAAATTTGATGAAGCGGAACCCTGAACGTGAACAGTAAAACCAGAGGTGACAATACCAGCAGTATCGCGTGTGTTTGGGAGTGGTAAGTGGATTTCGCTTTTTGAACGCGATCTATGTCGCTGATGGACACGTGGCTTAAGGTGGTTTTGTAAATCTGCTTACATCGCGCAAATTTTGAAGTTTAACGCCCACTCACTTTAGTTGCGTGATATTCATTACACGCCGTCGGATTCTTGTTTGGAACGCGACGTAACATTGACCGTTAGATCGGTCCGACAGATAACGCCAAGGTATGTAATTAAAGCAGTTGGCCCCGAAAACAGTTATATACATTATCGTTTGGGTTCCGTTCCAATGCGTGGTTTCATTATAATGTTCTAGCATTGACGGAGACTATATTATGTGTTTATATATTGTAGTTGGCATACAACACCACAAGGGGTATACAATACATGTTGATATATATAAGTTATGCTGGTGATAATCCGAACCTCTTATGAATGAGTCGGTATGCAGATATGTAAGTTGTGGGCCCGAGTGCTATGTGAGTTCGTATGAGCTAATTCACGTAAGTTTGAGACCGAATATTAAATTAAGGGTTGACATATTATAGTTATGTGCGAAAGGTGAGACATATGTTTATTACATATTGAGCTTTCATATGAAATAATTGTAATGCTGTGTTGTGGGTCCAATGCATGGTCTGATCCTTGAACTATGCGAAGTATATATATATATATATATATATATGAATAGAGCATTACATCAAAGGAGTTGAAACATGAATTCATATAACGTGCGCCAATCATATGTGAAGATATGTTATGAGTTTTATGCTATGGCTTGAACCATAGGAAGATATGTTCCGCACATTATTTAATTGCCAGATTGTAATGGACATATGTTATGGATATGAATGGAATGACATGTGGTGAAAAGGATACGTGGGACCCGAACAGTTGAGGTTTAATGTTAATAAGGCCTGGACGATGGTTATTAACTAAAGTCTGTTGGCTTTCGGAGAAGGCGTTATCTATGTTATTGCTTGGGTCTTAAATCCAAAGGCATGGGTTTTCCCATAATGTTTGAATGGGAAGCGTAATATATATTTATATATTATGGTTGAGTTAAAATTGATGAGGCGGATTGATTAACCATTGGGGTTATGGTTTATAAGGTTCGAATATTAAATTATAATGCCGAGAATGAACATTAATTTGCTTGAAATAATATAAGGAGAGAATCTTGCATAGAGGGCTTATATTGGGTTTATAACCATGGTGATATTAAAGCCTCTGCATTCATTTATTTAAATTGTCAGTGAAGGAAACCAAAGCATTGGAATTTGCCCAGATTTAAAATCAGCAGTTATATATATTGCAGAACAATTATATGTGCAGCAGTTACACAACTGCAATGAACAGGAGAAAATGCAGAAACGAAAAAGACAGAGAGAGCTGCATGAAAAAAAAAACAGTGAGCCGAGAGGTTGAATGGGTTGATTTGAAATCCATATTGTAACTGAATGTAAATGTTTTTAATTGATTTTACATTGTTTGCGATGAATGGGCAAGTCTCCGAAGAAAAACAAAATTCCACTGTAAAATTGAAATGAATACATATTTCTGAATAAGCTGGTAAAAGAAATGAGAATCCAGAATTAAGGCAAAGGAAATAAATAAGACAAATATGAAGACTGGAGGACAGTAGTAAAGAAGGTACAGAACAGAGCTGATATCCAAGGTAAATTAGCAAGTGTTTCTCTTATGAAAAATTGAGGGAGTTGGAGCTTCCTTGCAAGTTGCAGCTTGCAAAATTGAGGTTGGAGCCTCCTGTAGGTTGGTGCCTACAGGAAATCAATGGTGAGAGGGATTTGGAGCTTGCCTTTGCATCACAACAATAATAAGTTGTGGTTTTCTCCTTTTATGGGTTTCCACTTATATCTGGTGTCTCTGTGCATGATGTTTATGTGTTGATATGGTTAATCTCATCTGCTTAATACTTACTGCTCTCATATTAAGTCTGCTGTTACATTATATTAATACTTGCTGCTCACATTCTAAGATTACTCACATATTAAGTTGAACATGAAATGAAGGTGTAAATTAGTTTTAATGAAAAGTTTTTAAAAGTCCATGAATGTGTTAAACTAATTCACCCCCCTCCCTCTCAGTTTAACTAAGGGTTCAACATTACTGAGGTGACAGTTGGTCTTTTATCCCATTGTTGTGATTTGGTCTAGTAGTTGTCCCATAGGTACCCCTTCTAGTGTTGGAAATTGTAACTAGGTTCCATCTTCATAATGACCTATTTGAAAACATGACATTGTATACTTTGTATAAAGAAAGAAAATGAAAATTTATTTTATATATAAAGCATGGGTTTCATGCTCCAGTCTAGGTTAAAAGCATGCTCTTCATGCTTCTAGGTCTTTCTAGGACAAAGGAGAATTCATGTCATGTATTATAGTCCCATTCAAACTCATTGTATTAAAGAAAAATATATATTTAAGTCACGAAAAAGCCATTTATTCCTCCAAGACCAAGTTGGCCCCAGTCAAGGAGCAGTCAGCCTGTTGTCGCACAAAATGTCTAGGTACCATGAAAACGGCTCAGATCGAGGGCTGTCACCCTGATCCCCAATCTCTCTATCTAAGTTGTCTCCTTGCAAGCTAAGGGAGGTAGACCCTAACAAAAATGAAGGAAAAGAACTGGTTGAAAATCAACCAATTCAGGAGACACAGCTAGATAATCAAATACTTGTTGAGATTTATGAGATTTTACAAATCAAAAGTTTAAACCAGTGCCTTATGGAGTCAAAATATCCCGTTATAAAATTAAATTCAAGTATCTGATATGTAACTGCTGCTATGAAAAATAGATTCACCACAATGATATTCGATAAGACGCACCACAACTATGCATTAAAATACTTTGAACCCACAGCAATATTATTCATGAGATGACCAGCAATATTTCCGAATTTATGATGTTCTAAGCAACCCAATCCAGAAATTAAAAAATTACATATAATCAAACTTTAGATAAAAAGATTTTAAAAGCTCACTTTGACAATGAAATAAAATTTTTGAGAATTTTCTAAAGATAAAAATTTAGAGATTTTTTGGACATTTTTTAAATTTTTATTCCTTTTTTATTTTTTATCTCTAGAACTAAAAGATTAAAAATCTAAAATAAAACAAGATTATCTAAAGCAATATATATATACATCTAAAATTGAAGTAAAAATTAAAATCCTAAAAAACTAAAAATTAAAAATCTAAAAAACATGAAAATTAAATTAAAGTCTAAAAAAGGTATTTTTCATTTTTATCTTTGATTTTTTCTAAATCTAAAAATTAATCAATAAAAAAAAATGAAATTCTAAAACAAATAAAAACTAAACTAAAACAATCTTAAATGAAATCTAAAAAGAAAATCTAAAAGCTTAAAACTAAACTAAGGCTAAAATCTAAATAAATGAAATTCTAAAAAGATAAAAAGACTAACACTATCTAACTAAACTAAAACTAAAAGAAATCGATTTAACAAAAAAAAAAAAAAAAAATCTAAAGTCTAATCCACAAAAATGAAACCCAAAAAAAAAAAAAAAAAAAAAATGCGGGGTTTTCGTTTTTTATTCGTGTGCCTTTGATTTTATTGTTTGCATGCAGGTCGATTGTAGAGATGGAGGCTAGACGACGGCTAAGGAGACTCGATGGCAGAGAGAATGGTCAAAGGGATGTGTAGAGAAGGGGCGGCGGACAAGTAAAGAGGAGTGGGAGAGAAGAGGGGCAGTGGACGGGTTTGAACGAGGCAGCATAGAGGAGGAAGACAAGGGCAGAGTATGGCAGCGTGAATGCTGGTCAACGGGAGGTTAAGGCAGCGGCTAGGGTGGAAGGAAATATTCGAGGGAGCAATGTGAGGATAGCAGCAAGGGCGACGAGCAAGACAGGGGCAGCGTATGTAGAGAATGAGGGAGCGTATGCAGAGAAGGAGAGATGACAGCACGCAGAAGCAGGGGCAGCGTTTGAAGAGAGAATTGCAGGCCGTACGACCGTACAGACAGCAAGAGCGTGAAGCTGCACTCAGATAGACGCAAAGATGGATCATGTGCAAGCGAAAAAGGAAAGAGCGGCTAGCTAGAAGGAAAGGCAACATACAAACAGAATGAAGACTGCGAGAATAGCAGAAAATTGGCAGGCACATAAATTTCAAATAATTTCTTCAGTCAGCAACAAAATTTCGCAAATATAACTCAAATCTTCAAGATATGAATTCAAATACACCTGAGATTTATTCTTTGCAGCGAAATGACCCTCAGATCTGCCAACAAAAACGATCCTGAGGCCAGATCTTACACTCTGGGGTTAGATTTGGCTCAGATCTTAAAAAAAATTCTGAGAAGCCCCCTGCAAACCTACAAAAAACCAGAACAAAACCAAAACAATGCACAAAAAATAAATAAACTCTAAACCCTAGAGAATATTTACAAATTTACAGATCATAAACCCTCTTGGCCAAATTTAAAACAGTTCAGCACAATTCATAAAATAAAATTTTAAAAGAGAGACACAAGCCCAATAAAGATCCCTGCAAAAACCGAAATTTAAGATAAGCCCCGGGAATTAGATCTGGAGGGCTCTTCAAATCTTTTCTTCTGGGAGTCAACTGGTCCAAACTAGGACTTTCCCACCAAATGCCCAGTTTTAAATCCGAAAGATTTTTGCAAACTTAAAGTTAAAATGTCAAATTAATAGAGAAATAGTAATAAAACATAAAATTTTCATGAGCTAGAGATAACAGTTAGCTCGAGCCAATTAATATTTTTACTTTAGATCCAGTAGCCTGGGCAAGATACCTGTACCCAAAATTACTCTACAAGAGCCATTAATCAACAATCCATTAGAATAATCACCAGCAGAATATTAAGAACAAGTTTACCATAAAATGTTGAAGAGGAACACCACCATCAAAATAAAACCCCAAAGTCTTCGTTTGTATTATTCCAGGAAATATTACAGGAGAGCTTCAAGAGCGAGTGCACGATCCAAAGATCAGATGATTGAAAGACTGACAAAGACCTCTAATTTATAAGATAAAATCTCCAACGGCTAGTTCAGTTGATCCATGTCAAAATAATCTCGACTGTCGAAAAGATTTGATCATCTTTTAATCTGGACCATCGAAATTATAAATTTGAGGAAAAACAATTTTATCATTTAATTCCATCTTAATTAACTCAAAAATATTATTTTTGAGTTAATTACCTCAAAATTTTGACTTTGACTTAACCACCTAGGCAGGGTCCAAAATCTCTTGAAATTCTCAATATTCCCTTGGCCTAGGACCTTTAAAAATTCATTTTTTAAGAACCAACGAATTTTTCCTTTGAAGAATTTTAACTCACCTAGGACTTAAAATTAATTAAATTTCTGGCTTAGGATTTTTAATTAATTTGGCCAGAAAATTTAATTAATCGACTGAGGGGATTTAATTATTTTTTCCAACCCTCTTTGCATAAGATAAATACATTTAGACACATGAAGAGGGGATACCCATTCGTATAGACGCTCAAAAAGTTACCCAATTCTGCGACTCAAAACATGAACTAGTAGACCAAGCAGCTTGTAATAAAATAATCTAGCCAATTAGCTAGGATTATTCCCAAACTACTTTTACAAAGACTTGATAGAAAACACTAGGACTCACTTAGCATTTTGATGAAAAAATCCACCCTAGCTCTGGGGTGAGACAGGAGGGGAAAACTCTGCCGATCACTTGTGTCGAAAAACACAAGCAAATCAGTGAGACAAAAAACCTCTAGGATAGAAATCGCCACCAACATACTAGGCTTACCTAGGTTGTTACATACATGGTGGTCTTACTTAGATCATTTACATCATAAACATGCAGAATGGGTTTACATTGTTTATAAAACTGCTGACTGATAATGGAATCTGAATGGCGCGAACACGTCGAACATGATGAATCCCATGAAAAAATGGGGGTGTACTGCTATGGGGTCGTTGACAAAGTGTGGTCAACATCTGGCTCTACTTGGGGACACGTTGCTTCATCGAAGGAATGTGAGAATCCAGAATCTATATCCAAGCAACACACAAAATTACATAAGCAGCGTCCATCCAAATATCATTATGTAACATTAAGCACATGAAAAATAGAAGCTCTTCTATCATTTATTATTCTACTTAACATGAAAAGTAAATCTACTCTAAATACAAAAATGAAATGCTGAAATAACAAGGTGTAAGGTTAGAGATACAATACAAAGGATGCCCTGTGGCATCAGATGTGCTCAATATAGTGCATGTTGAGCATTGCCTACGTTCAGGCAAGTCTGTAGGCTACTTTTCAGATGTGCCATGTCCAATCTTGCTAATTGTAGGACTCTATCTTATCCGAATGTCAAGCTGCTCTCGGCCATCAGACGAATCAAACACCTTACTTCTTTTCTGTTTTTTTCTCTTCTTCTTAGTGGGCTGCGATGTCAGTAATGAGACCACTGTAGATTTCTTGTCCTTATCTTGAAAATGCTTGTACAAAACATCTAATGAACCTGGAGTGTGACCAATCTTATTCTGAATATACTCTGTTAAAGGTGACACATAAGCTTGGTCTTTCTTAACGTCTTTTGTAACCATAGTTAATTTTTCCTTAATGGGAAAAGTGACCTCCGTGTGATGAGATGGAAATTGCTTTAGCAAATTGATCTGTTGACAAATCTGACTTGGGTTGGAAATTCTGCAAGTGTGATCTTTCCATTTTTTCCAACTTACTCAGAATAGCAGTGATTTGATTAGAATGCTTAACTTTCATCATCTTTGCCCTGTTTTCCATGACATTTATTTCATGTGCATGACTTGCTTCAATGGCATTTATCCTATTTTGAAGATTGATCTGGTTAGCTTCCATGTTTTGAATCATTTTATCATTATCTGCTTTCATGGCCATGAAGATATTTTGCATATAGTTCATCTCCTTCTCATGATTTTCTTCTAAGGCCAATAACCTGCTCTGCATAGAACTAATTTCCCTGGCATGACCCGCTATTATTTTTTCTTGATTAAGTTCTATATTCTTAATGATTTGAGCCTGGTTGGCTCCATATTCTTGATTACCTGAGCTTGATTTAGCTTTATATCCTTAACCATCTGAATCAATTCGTTAATAAGATGCTTATCGTTGTCAACACTAATTTGACAACTTGTTTCTGCTTCACCACTATCATGGATTTGTGTTGTCGTGGTATAAGTGAATTCATCCTGAGAACCGAAATCTCCTACTGATAGTTGAGTTCTCTACAAGATCAATTTCATTATTTTGCATAATACTGGGAGCACAAGGCAAGTCAACTTGTTTTATATATTTATCTTTAAAAGCATTGATTATATGTTGTAAACAATAAAAATACTCCTCAGGACAATTTCAAAACCAATCGATAGCATCACCTTTTAAGGAATAGTTAAAGATACGTATCTTGACATCTTCATGATTATATTGTGAAGGACGACAATATTTATTTATTATGAAAGTGAATGTCCTTAGATGCTTTAGAGCAATGGCTGCATCACCACCTGAGAAAAAAGGCAATTTAGGAATGGCCTCTTCCGACATGTCATGAAAGGTGTCATCCATGATGACCTGCTTAAAGGTTAAGTGGATGTTAGAGAAATAGATCCATGTTCAAGAATAGTCAAAATGTCCTCAAGAAGAGAGCTTCTTAGCAAGAACTCTTGTAAGAAATGAAAGAATTGGAGTCGCCACTTGAACATGAAACTAATTCTAAAATAGAAGAAATAATTGAGAGTAGCAGATGGATATCAGGGGGGGATTCTTGTCTGGGAGTAAATAGATGAATAAGTGGAGTCACCACCCAAACAAGAAGCGAATCGAAATGTCCAAGTGTTAAAGGTGTAAATGATGAAATGATTAGTGATATGACGAAAGATATGATGATGAAAAGACGAAGAGATGAAATGACGCCAGAAAATGTGATCCCTTGTAACAGGCTAATGAATGGCAAGGAAAGATTTAAAAGATTAGAAAATGTCGTTAAGACCAAGGACAAAAAATCTCTATCCCCGGCAACAGTGCCAAAAAATGTTGTCGCACAAAATGTCTAGGCACCACGACAATGGCTCAGATCGGGCGCTCACCCTGATCCCCAATCTCTCTATCTAAGCTGTCTCCTTGCAAGCTAAGGGAGGTAGACCCTAACAAAAATGAAGGAAAATAACTGGTTGAAAACCAACCAATTTAGGAGACACAGCTAGATAATCAAATACTTGTTGAGATTTACGAGATTTTACAAATCAAAAGTTTAAAACCAGTGCCTTATGGAGTCAAAATATCTCGTTATACAATTAAAGTCAAGTATCTGATATGTAACTGCTGCTATGAAAAATAGATTCACCACAATGATATTCGATAAGACGCACCACAACTATGCATTAAAATACTTTGAACCCATAGCGATGTTATCATGAGATGACCAGCAATATTTCCGAATTTATGATGTTCTAAGTAACCCAATCCAGAAATTAAAAAATTTCATATAATCAAACTTTAGATAAAAAATTTTAAAAGCTCACTTTGACTATGAAATAAAATTTTTGAGAATTTTCTAAAGATAAAAATTTAGAGATTTTTTGGACATTTTTTACATTTTTATTCCTTTTTTATTTTTTATCTCTAAAGCTAAAAGATTAAAAATCTAAAATAAAACAAAATTATCTAAAGAAAAATATATATACATCTAAAACTGAAGTAAAAATTAAAATCCTAAAAAACTAAAAATTAAAAATCTAAAAAAAATGAAAATTAAACTGAAGTCTAAAAAAGGTATTTTTTATTTTTATCTTTGATTTTTTCTAAATCTAAAAATTAAATAATATAAAAAAATGAAATTCTAAAACAAATTAAAACTAAACTAAAACAATCTTAAATGAAATCTAAAAAGAAAATCTAAAAGCTTAAAACTAAACTAAGGCTAAAATCTAAATAAATGAAATTCTAAAAAGAGTAATGCTATCCAACTACACTAAAACTAAAAGAAATCGAAAAAAAAAAATCAAAAGTCTAATCCACAAAAATGAAACTCCAAAAAAAAAGACAAATGCGGGGTTTTCATTTTTTATTCGTGTGCCTTTGATTTTATTGTTTGCGTGCAAGTCGATGGTAGAGATGGAGGCTGGACGGCGGCTAAGGAGGGCTCGACGATAGAGAGAATGGTCGAAGGGATGCGTAGAGGAGGGGCGGCGGACAGGTAAAGAGGAGTGGGAGAGAAAAGGGGCAGTGGATGGGTTTGAATGAGGAACCGTAGAGGAGGAAGACAAGGGCAGAGTATGGCAGCGTGAATGCTGGTCGACAAGAGGTTAAGGTAGCAGCTAGGGTGTAAGGAAAATATCGAGGGAGCAATGTGAGGATAGCAGCAAGGGCGACGAGCAAGACAGGGCGTATGCGTTGACAGGGGCAGCGTATGTAGAGAAGGAGAGATGACAGCACGCAGAAGCAGGGGCAGCGTTTGAAGAGAGAATTGCAGGCTGTACGACCATACAGAGAGCAAGAGCGTGAAGCTGCACTCAGATAGACGCAAAGATGGATCATGTGCAAGCGAAAAAGGAAAGAGCGGCCAGCTAGAACGAAAGGCAGCATACGGACAAGATGAAGACTGACAGGATGAAGACTGCGAGAATAGCAGAAAATTGGCAGGCACATAAATTTCTAATAATTTCTTCAATCAGCAACAAAATTTCGCAAAAATAACTCAGATCTTCAAGATATGAATTCAAATACACCTGAGATTTATTCTTTGCAACGAAATGACCCTCAGATCTGCCAGCAAAAACAATCCTGAGGCCAGATCTTACCCTCAGATCTAAAAAAACATTCTGAGAAGCCCCCTGCAAACCTGCAAAAAACCAGAACAAAACCAAAACTATGCACAAAAAATAAAAAAACTCTAAACCCTAGAGAATATTTACAAATTTACAGTGCTAATTTACAGATCATAAACCCTCTTGGCTAGATTTAAAACAATTCAGCACAATTCAGAAAGTAAAATTTTAAAAGAGAGACAAAATCCCAATAAAGATCCCTGCAAAAACCGGAATTTAAGATAAGCCTGGGGAATTAGATCCGAAGGGCTCTTCATATCTTATCTTCTGGGAGTCAGCTGCTCCAAACTAGGACTTCCCCAAACGTGCAGTTTTAAATCCGGAAGATTTCTGCAAACTTAAAGTTAAATTGTCAAATTAATAGAGAAATAGTGATAAAACATAAAATTTTCATGAGCTAGAGATAACAGTTAGCTCGATCCAATTAATATTTTTAGCCTAGATCCAATAGCCTGGACAAGATATCTGTACCCAAAATTACTCTACAAGAGCCATTAATCAACAATCAATTAGAATAATCACCAGCAGAATATTAAAAACAAGTTTACCATAAAATGCTGAAGAGGAACACCACCATCAAAATAAAACCCCAAAGTCTTCGTTTGTATTATTCCATAAAATATTACAGGAGAGCTTCAAGAGCGAGTGCATGATCCAAAGGTCGGATGATTGAAAGACTGACAAAGACCTCTAATTTATAAGATAAAATCTCCAACGGCTAGTTCAGTTGATCCGTGTCAAAATAATCTCGACCGTCGAAAAGATTTGATCATTCTTTTAATCTAGACCGTCGAAATTATAGATTTGAGGAAAAACGAATTTATCATTTAATTCCATTTTAATTAACTCAAAAATACTATTTTTGAGTTAATTACCTCAAAATTTTGACTTTGATTTAACCACCTAGGCCCAAGGGTCCAAAATTTCTTGAAATTTTTAATATTCCCTTGGCCTAGGACCTTTAAAAATTCATTTTTTAAGGACCAAAGAATTTTGCCTTTGAAGAATTTTAATTCACCTAGGACTTAGAATTAATTAAATTTCTGGCTTAGGATTTTTAATTAATTTAGAGAGAATTTAATTAATCAACTGAGGGGGGATTTAATTATTTTTTCCAACCCTCTTTACATAAGATAAATACATTTAGACACATGAAAGGGGAATACCCATTCGTATAGACCCTCAAAAAGTTACCCAATTCTGCGACTCAAAACATGATCTAGTAGACCAAGCAACTTGTAATAAAATAATCTAGCCAATTAACTAGGATTATTTCCAAACTATTTTTACAAAGACTTGATAGAAAACACTAGGACTCGATTAGCATTTTGATGACAAAATCCACCCTAGCTTTGGGGTGAGGCTGGAGGGGAAAAATCTGCCCTAGATCTAAATCTGTTTCAGCCATTGGATTTAGGGATTCCCCAAAAGTCACTTAGGGTTAGGATAAAGGAGGAAAAGGAGGAAAAGATCATTCATTCTTTCATGAGCAGATTGAGAGAGGAAGAGAAGGAGAGCTGGAGAAATTTTCTGAAGAGAGCTTGAGAAGGTGAAGGAGAGGGCACGGTTTTCGACGGGAAAGGCAGCACATTTTTCGAGGAAAAGTACAGCAACAAGGGGCTCGATTTTCTAGGTGGTTGGGCACATTTTTCGAGGCAGCCAACACGGTTTTCGAGAAAGTCAGCTTGCTGGAAAATTTCGTACAGTCCGTACGCCTGTTCAGCTAAGTTCTAGGCACGAATTTCTAAACTGTCATTTGCTGTAAAAATTTTCTGTTATGAGTTTATTGATGTTCCGGCACATTTTCCAAGACGGTGGCAAGCACGGAAAACAAGATAAGTCTGTATTTAATTTGCTGGAAATTTTCCTGTATATTTCACCTCTTTGTAAAAGGCATTTTCAGAAATAAGAAGGAGCTTTCGAACTGGTTTTCCCCAAGAGTTGTAGGGGGTTTTTCCAGGGTCACCTTGACCAAAAATCACTGTGTTATAATGTGTTGAATCGCTGTTTGTATCTGCTGATATTTATTTCTGCATTTTCTAGCATTCTGTAAATTTTCTAGAATTTGTGTTTTCAGCAAAAAATTATTTCCTGTTGTTAAATGTAAGGATATGGGAAAGGGCATTTAATTAAAAGGAGAAATAAGGTGAAACTGAAAACAAGGATGGGAAAACAAGAAATTTCTACATGGTATCAGAGGTTGAGTGCTGAAAGTGCAGTCTGGGACAACAAGAAGAAAAATACAGTCTGCTGCTTTTTCACTCAGAAAATTCCAGCAAGCTGATTTTTCACACACAGAAATTTTATCTTTACTACAGCAGTGCTATTTTTCAGTTTCTAGGACAGCAAGATGTCATTGGGATTGAGGGTGGAGGAGAGAATGCAGAGTATCTTTGAGGAGGCAGAAGTCTGGGACATCATGGTGCATACCGCACAGAACCCTGTTGTTGTGCCCAGTGATGTTGTTCAGTTGGCAGCGTATAATAGAAAGAACAACAAGGGTAAGAGACTGATTCTAGATGGAATCAAAGACCATTGCATCCTCATGTGAGAAGAAAGAGAAATGTTCATGAGATGTGGACAACATTGACCAATCTCTACCAGAGTACCAATGAGAACCGGAAAATGGTCCTAAAGGAGAAGCTGAAGACCATTAAGATGGGTAAGACTGATAGTGCAGCTGGATATCTCACAAAGATTACTAATGTGAGAGATGAGTTGGCAGCAGTTGGAGAGGTCATTCCACCCACTGAGTTGGTGCGGATTACAGTCAAAATATTCTGTTCTAGAAACTTTTAGATGCAGGATGTGCCCGTGGACCCCTTCCCGGAGAGAGTACTGATTGACTACATTCAGTTAAAGATCCAGAAAAAGGTCAGCCTGCTAGAAGATGCAGCCAAGCCAATTGGCAGATTGAGGATGCTATACTTGTCTGAGGAGGCAAAGAAAGGCAAGAAAGAAAACTTCCTGTAAATAATCAGATAAGGGCAAGGGCAGGGGGAGCTGTGGTGAAAACACACAAGGAGCTGTTTAAAGGAGCAAAATGTTGGAGATTTGTGTCAAAAGGTGGGACACCTATGCTGATTTGTAGTGAGCTGGAAGGAGAAGAGGAACTGAGCATGGCAGCTTCAGTAGAGGTTGAGGACTTTGCAGATCGTTTTGACCGGGAGTTTGGGTTCACTGCGTGTGAGTCCTCTAGTGCGGGATCATCTGCCATAGAGGTTCAGAGGGAGCATGCATTTCCCTCGATTAGCGGAGCATCTTCGGGTATCTGGTATGTGGACAGTGGGGCTTCACGTCACATGACGGGAGTCCGTGAGTACTTCTCAGAGCTTTCAGAGAGTGGCACTGATATAGAGGTAGTACTCGGTGATGACAGAGTTGTTAGAGCAGTCGGTGTGGGAACATTGACATTTCATAGGGAACCCAAACCTCCCTTGAAGGTGTCAGATGTTCTTTATGTGCCAGGGATGAGGAAGAACCTCATATCCGTCTCAGCTTTGGAGGATAGAGGATATGAGATACTGTTCAGGGGAGGACAGGTGCTTATATATCCCAGGGGCGCTCCAGCTGATTCAGCTAGAGTGATAGGTATACGCCATGCAAAGGTGTACAAGTTTGCATTCCAGCCCCTTTTGGCATTGAGCAGTAGTACCGACAGCAGAGCTAGCAGTTCTGAGCTGTGTGAGATTTGGCACCGCAGGATGGGGCACATGTATCATGGGGCCTTGAGGACATTGCGGGAGATCACTACAGGTGTGCCAGATTTCAATACTAATCACTTTGATACTTGCAGAGGATGTGCGATGGGCAAGTTTGCCAAATCCCCTTTTCCCAGCAGTGACAGCAGAGCGACTGGGATACTTGATTTGATTCATTCCGATGTGAGCGGTCGGATGTCTCATGTTTCCTTGAGTGGATATGAGCACTATGTTTTATTCATTGATGATCACTCAAAGAGGACCTGGATTTATTTCTTGAAGACCAAGAGTGAGGTCTTAAGCGGTTTCAGGAGTTCAGAGCTCTTGTGGAGACTCAGACAGGTCGGAAGATCAAGTCCCTGAGGTCAGACAATGGAGGTGAGTACACCCTTGGAGAGTTTGTTGATTATTGTGCGGAGGCAGGCATTAGGAGGGAGTTCACAGTTCCTTACAACCCCCAGCAGAACAAGGTTGCGGAGAGGAAGAACAGATCCATCGGAGGGGCTGCCAAAGCCATGTTACATGATCAGGGGTTGCCATTGTTTTTGTGGGCAGAGGCCTGCAACACAGCTGTTTATTTGCAGAACAGGAGTCCGCATCATGCCTTGGGGCACATGACTCCGGAGGAGGCTTTTTCTGGGAAGAAGCCTGATATTGGTCATCTTCGTATCTTTGGGTGCATCACATACTCCTACATACCCAAGGAGAAGAGGGCCAAACTAGAGCCCACCGCAGAGAAGGGTATCTTTGTGGGCTACAGTGAGACCTCAAAGGCCTTTCGGATTTACATTCCTGCACAGAGGAAAGTTGTTGTCAAGCGGGATGTGAAGTTCGAGGAGGACAGGGCCTTTAGGAGGTCACGGGAGTTAGAGTATCTGGATCAGCCAGACCCTCAGCAGCAGTTGAGTCAGTCGCAAGGATCCAGTGGGCAGGGATCAGGAGGATTCGGAGGTACATCTATGACGATGTCTGGTCCGTTAGTGAGCAGTGGCTCGCAGAGTCAGAGGGGTGGTGCTTCGGGAAGCATGCAAAGCAGTCCACAGAGCAGTTCACTAGGGAGTCCACTGATGGACAGTTCACATGGTACCTCAGCTTCTACAGGTTCAGGTGCAGGCAGGAGGACAGCAGATAGACAATCAAGAGTTCAGGCTCCTGATGATGATGAAGAGGAGGAGTTTCATTCTCCAGTGGGAGAAGTGTGCTCAAGGAAGAGGAAGCCTAAGTGGCTTCAAGATACCTTGAGAGAGGCCACATTTGTTGTTGGGCCTAAAAGGCCGGTCAGAGAGAGCAGACCACCTGACAGGTTTTGTAGCTATATGGCAATGGCTACCAACATCCTTGACTCTGAGCCTTCTAGCTATGAGGAGGCAGCTAGCCAGCAAGTCTGGAGAGAGGCCATGCAGGAGGAGTATTCTTCTATCATGAAGAGTGATGTTTGGGAGGTGGTGCCGAGGCCTGAGGACAAATCCGTGGTTACTTCCAGATGGATTTACAAGGTAAAGCATGCTGCAGATGGCAGCATTGAGAAATTAAAAGCGAGATTTGTGGCTAGAGGGTTCTCCCAGGTAGAGGGAGTTGATTATGAGGAGACCTTCGCTCCCGTGGCTCGATATACTTCGATTCGCTCCATTATATCGATAGCAGCAGAGATGGGTTGGAAGATCCACCAGATGGATGTGAAGACCGCATTCCTCAATGGCTTCATACAGGAGGAGGTGTACATTGAGCAGCCACAGGGCTTTGAGGTGCATGGGAAGGAGTCCCATGTGTGCAGACTGAAGAAGGCCCTTTATGGCCTGAAGCAAGCTCCCAGAGCTTGGTACTCCAGGATAGATACTTACTTGTAGAAGATGGGTTTCACAAAGAGTGAGGTAGATCCAAACCTTTACTATATTGTGATAGGTGAGGAGCCTCTCATTCTGGTGCTGTATGTGGATGACTTAGTCATTACAGGTGCAGAGAGACTCATAGAGCACTACAAGAGAGATCTTGCGGCGGAGTTTGAGATGAAGGACATCGGCTTGATGCATTACTTTTTGGGTTTGAAAGTGTGGCAGGAGGAGGGGCATTTCTTCCTGGGACAGGGGAAGTATATTGTGGACATCCTTGGCAGATTCCACATGGAGGATTGTAGACCCATGTCGACACCGATGATCACCAACTGGAAGAAGCTTCATGCTTCGGATTCCGAGTTGGTGGATCCCACGTTGTACAGACAACTGATTGGTTCCTTGATGTATTTGGTCAACACTAGACCAGATATTTGTTTTGCAGTCAACACGATGAGTCAGTTTATGTGTGAGCCTAGGAAGGTTCACTGGGTGGCTGTAAAACACATTTTGCGGTACTTGCAGGGGACAGTGGATTATGGTCTGGACTACAGGCAGGGGGATGGAGTGAGATTGGCAGGTTACACTGATTCTGATTGGGCAGGTTGTGCTTCTGATAGGAAGAGCACTTCAGGGTGTTGTTTTGGGTTGGGTTCAGCAGTTGTGTCATGGTTCAGCCGGAAGCAGCAGTTAGTAGCATTGAGTTCAGCGGAAGCAGAGTATATGGCAGCCAATCTAGCTAGTTGTGAGGCCATCTGGCATCGCAAGATGTTGTTTGGCTTATTTGGCTAGCCGTTGAGACCTTCAGTGATTTACTGTGATAATCAGAGTTGCATTAAACTCACGGAGAATCCAGTATTTCATGACAGGTCAAAGCATATCGGGATCAAATATCATTTCATCAGAGACTATGTTCAGAAAGGAGCTGTGAAGTTTGAGTATATTCCCACTGATGAGCAGGTTGCAGATATTCTTACCAAAGCCTTACCACGGGGCAAGCATGTCTACTTCAGAGACAAGATGGGTGTGGTGAGGAACACCTTCCTCGGGAAGAGGGAGTGTTGAAATTTGGTACCGGAGGACAGGTGGTTCCCTAAGGCTTTGATCTTTGGCCTAGGGAAAAGTGTCCAAAAGAATTTAATTTTTCTCCTAAAGTGACTTTATAAAGTTATAAAATCAAATCTAATTTAAAAGTGACTTTAAGTGATAAAGTTACTAAAGTCTAATTTTAAAGTGACTTTAATAAAGTCAATGTAAAATTAGAAAGGAATAGTGACTTTGTAAATAAATGACTAAGTGGGTCTTTATTAAAGTGGGGTGAATTAAAAAATAGAAAGTGAGATTTAAATGAGCATATAATCTCAGCCCTAGATCTAAATCTGTTTCAACCATTGGATTTAGGGATTCCCCAAAAGTCACTTAGGGTTAGGTTAAAGGAGGAAAAGGAGGAAAAAGTCATTCATTCTTTCATGAGCAGATTGAGAGAGGAAGAGAAGGAGAGCTGGAGACATTTTCTGAAGAGAGCTTGAGAAGGTGAAGGAGAGGGCACACTCAGCAAATCCGTACAGCAGCAAGGAGGGCACGATTTCCAAGGCAGCAAGACGCTCCACGGATACCGAGGCAGCTTGGGCATACAGCAGCACAGAAACCAAGACATCCATCTGTACAGCAGTCCGTATAGCGGCATTGAGGCACGGTTTTCGAGGGGAAAGGCAGCACGTTTTCCGAGGAAAAGTACAGCAACAAGGGGCTCGATTTTCTAGGTGGCTAGGCACATTTTTCGAGGCAGCCAGCACAGTTTTCGAGAAAGGCAGCTTGCTGGAAAGTTCCGTACAGTCTGTACAATCCGTATGGCTGTTCAGCTAAGCTCTGGACACGAATTTCTAAACTGTCATTTGCTGTAAAAATTTTATGTTTTGAGTTTATTGCTGTTTCGGCACATTTTCCAAGGCGGTGGCAAGCACAGAAAACAAGATAAGTCTGTATTTAATTTGCTGGAAATTTTCCTGTATATTTCACCTCTCTGTAAAAGACATTTTCAGAAATAAGAAGGAGCTTTCGAACTGGTTTTCCCCAAGAGTTGTAGGGGGGTTTTCCAAGGTCACCTTGACCAAAAATAACTGTGTTATAATGTGTTGAATGGCTGTTTGTATCTGCTGATATTTATTTCTGCATTTTCCAGCATTCTGTAAATTTTCCAGAATTTGTGTTTTCAGCAAAAAATTATTTCCTGTTGTTGAATGTAAGGATATGGGAAAAGGCATTTAACTAAAAAGAGAAATAAGGTGAAACTGAAAACCGGGGTGGGAAAACAAGATATTTCTACAAATTTCATGCAAGTTATTTACCTTGTTACACTGTAAATATCAAACTAAATTTGACTGCAACCTTCACTAAATAAATTATATGCAGAAGAAAGAACTAAGAAAGAAGAAATAAATACACACAAGTGACACCATCGTTTTTGGACGATGTCCCCAGAAAAACCCAATGTGGGAAAACTGGTGCAGCAACTTAGGGTTTATATATTAAGCAGTAGTTTTTGAATACAAACTGGGATGCCCAAAAATGGCAATCCACTATAGAGGATCTAACTGGCAGAAAAATAATGAGAAAAAACTCACACTGTTACTGGATATCCGACACTGATCCAGCCACTGAATGGCTTGCCCCACGATGCCTCTGGGCAGGCCTTGTGTCATAGCTCCTAGGGAACGCGTCACTCTATCAGTTGATCGATCTACCAACTGAGATCTTAGATGTTGGGCCCTCTGATCTCACACCTCGACTCCCTGCTCTAGATCTGAACTGCTCCTCAGTAGATCTGTGAATCTCCTCAGAAGCTTTGCGCTGCCTCATCGTAGCTCTGCGCTGCCTAGTGTAGCACTGCGCAACTGATCACTGCCTCCTCTGAAATGTATCCCCGGATCAGGAAAGTCCAATCGGAAAACTATCCCTTCCCCTCACTGCAAGAATCTCCTCAATGCTCTCTCTGACTGCTCTCTTGATAAATCGATCTCTTGATCCTGCTCGATGTGTTTTCCAAATGCCCATCGAAGTCCTTATAATCTTCTCAAGATTAAAACATAACCAAGGGCTAATATTAACTTGACATGATCTTCTCCTTTTTATACAAGATTCACACCCAGTCTAATTAATTCATTTTAATTATTTTAATTCCGTAAGTTTAAACTTAGGCATCCATTAAAAATAATTAATACTTTTAATTAAATCTCCTCCGGGTGGAATTTTCCAAAACAATTTCTGGGTATTTTGGAATACATCTGTACTAGCCTCCCTGCAAAATCTTGAGACTAGACCACATTCGATGCTACCAGAAATCAACATTCCCTCCTAACGAGGAATGTGCTCCAACAATGCATCCAACTGAAGCACTACTCTGACTTCTGCAACATCCCAGCTGCATTGTTGATGTCTGGTTGTTGCTTCCCATCAACTACTGCGTAACTCTCGCTTTGCTGCATCTGTGCTGCTGCTGACCCTGCATTTTGGCAACTTATATGGTTGCAGCTCACATCCAAAAACTCTTATCTCTGTGTAGTTTTCATATAAGTACCAATCTCTTGTTTGTACCTGTTCTGACAGCTTCAAAATATTTTGGATTTCTTCACTGATTCTTGGTTCATCTCTGCTGGTTAGAAGACTAATAGCTGGGTGGACAAACATTCCAATGAACTGTTTATATGTAAACACATTCTGATCTTTCATAACCAGGGTGGTTCAGAAAATGACCGACTACTGGTCTCCTTTCTCATTTAATTTCTGCAATGGCAATTTCATGTTGACCCCTTGAAAGTATATGAACATGTAGATTAACATAGAGGTATATTTAAATACCTCCTCTGTGTTGAAATCGAGCAACTGCTAATGAATAGACTCTGCAAGGAAATGACTGAAATTGAACACAATTGAAGGTTTGGCATCATTGGAAAATATGGATAGAAATCCTACAATGACCTCTTCTACATATTGATGAGAGTAGTATCCAAGAAGATAAGATAGAACAATGGTTATCTACTTGGTTCTCTCAGGGAATAGGGATGAAGGATAAGGAGGATTTCTCTTAGGAAATGAAGCATCTTGTGCTAGGAATAATTCTAGAGTTTGGGTTCTCTTACCAAGGTCTAATCTCTGTATATTTCAACCAGAGCTTCATGAGAAAATGCGGTACCATTGTTGACTGTGGGGGCTAGCATCATTTGTTCAATAGCCTGAGGGGTTATGGTAAACAAAACTTGTCCATTAGAATTGGTTATGGCTCTCTGGCTTGGCAAGTATGAGGCATGGCATTTCCTAATGAAATCAGGAGAATTGTGGGTAGGAGGAAAGATATAACGAGGTAGGTTTGACTCCTAGAGCTAGATTTCATCCGATTTCTCAATCCATTTACCTTTGAGCTAGCAATACATCTCGAGAATATCAATATCAGAATGTGCTTCATAAATCCTGTAATCTCTATCAGCGATAGGGAAATAATGAAGGTCTATAGGAGGGAAAATCAAAGGATTGATATTTTCCTCGGGTCCTTGATCTTTGGGAGGCATGATGGCTAAGGTTGGGAGTGTAATATGATAGGAATACAGAAAATGAACAGAGAAATGGTTATAAATAGGGAACAGAGAGGATAGTTGGAATGAGCAAGGGCTGAAAGCTTGATATGTTTGGTTTCTGGCGAATGACCCGCAAATGAACAATAGTTTAACCTGCAAACGGACAAAAGGCGATTTATATAGCAATGTTGGCTTCCCGTTGGTGGTGCGGGTTAACGATTAGGTTAATTAAAAGCTCAACGGACTGATAATGGAGATATGGAAGTTCAACGAGCGAATGAGATGGCAAATGAAGTGGCAGTAGTGGAATGGCGTGAGGGGTCAACGGTCTGATGAATGGTATTAGAAATCAACTTTTGGAGGGGGGGTAAGCGGTTTATGGTTTTGCACCTGGGGGGTCCGAAAGCCTGAGATGATGCCACATATCAGCGGGTTGTTTTCAATTACTACTGAGTTTGGACCCGCCCCCCTGGTGATAAGGTTCGGTTCGTGAAGGGGGACCAAAAGGCTGTGAGAGTCGTTGGATGTCGACGGATGTAAGGAGAATCGTCAGATGTGTGGGAATATGCGAGGATGGTAGATGCGATGATGTGGAATGGTGGGGTCAGGTTTTATTTAATAAAGCGTCGGGATAATATGAAGGGATATGTTTTAGGGAAATGAAATGAAATGGGAAGAATGGCGGGGGTATATTAATATGGTTTAAAACTTAGGATATGGTTTAATAATGCTTGGGATGATATTTAAACCATATAAATCTCTCCTTTTATGGGCGGTGCATTTAGACTAGCAGCCAGATCAAATTTTTAAAACATAAATGAAGTTTCCTTTTCTTTTTGCTTCACTAACATTTTATTTTGATTTGCCCTCTTTATTTAGGGCAACTAACACCTATAATTTTATTGATATGGATGCTTATAAAAAATAAAATTTCCTAACATTTTTAACTTTTTCATTCTTTTGCATCCATATCCTACCTTAACATTTTCAAAATTATTTGACTAATTATGCTAACTTATCAAAACTAGATAATGTCACAACATCGGCTCCATATGGGGACTGCTCCCCCCTATGGGATGCAGAGAACAAGCAGATCCAAAAGCCTTCTCCTCGGGCTATGGAGTCTTTGCTGAAACAGATACTCACTTGCAATTTTCAAAAAATAAAAATAAACTCTAAATATTTACAGATTTTGAATGAATGGAGAATCAATACTCAATATAATGTTTCAAGTATTTCCCATTGATTGGCAATGAGGAATACTCTTCTTCCAAATTCTGAAGGACAATTGTATTGTTCCCTTAGACTTCTGCAATGATGAATGGACCAAACCATAAGTTGTCAAATTTAGCATGCTTTCCTTTGTATTCTCTCCTTGTATCCCATCTGAGCACAAGGTCACCTTTCTTAAAATTTCTTTATCTTGCTTTTCTGTCAAACAACTCTTTCATCTTGTTCTGAAATTTTCTTAGCTGAAACTGAATTTCATCCCTGTCTTAATTCAACTCAATAATTTGGTTAATCCTTCTTGAGAAATCATTCGTTTCTTCATAATATTCCTGGAGAAATCTCATAACAGGTAAAGCTAAATGAGAACGAAAAACTACTTCCTTACCATAAACTAATTGGAAAGGAGACTTGCCTATTGATCTCTTAAGAGAAACTCTGTTTGCCCAAATGGCATGGATTAAGTGGTTGTCCCAACTCTTTTTATGATCTTCAAGAGTCTTATTAATGACCTTAACTAAGCTCTTGTTGGAAGATTCTGCAAGTCCATTACCCTGAGGATAATATGGTGTAGAATGATGTAGTAGGATTGAATATTTTTGACAAAGTTCCATCATTTTAACACTACTGAAGGCTGCTACATTATCTGTTACAATTTGTTGAGGACATCCAAATCTTGATAAGATATTTTCTTCAAGGAATTTAATCACAACAGTATCAATTTCATTGTTTACAGGTATGGCTTCTACCCATTTGGTAAAATAATCAGTAGCAGTTAGAATCCATCTGTGTTGATTACTTGATTGTGGATGAATTTCCCCAATAAAGTCCAACCCCCATTGTAGAAAAGGAGCATCAACTGATACTGGAACCAAAGGAAGTGCTGAAAGTTTTTGTTTCCCTGCAAATAATTGACATTGTACACAACCCCTTACTCTTGCTTCAACTTCTTTAAAAAGTGAGGGCCAATAAAAACCTGCTCTCAAGATTTTGTAGGTTGTTGCTCTCTGTAAATTTATGTAGATGTTCTATGCTTGATGCAACTTTACTTTCACTACAACAATCACATAAACAATCAAGTAAAATGTTGATAGAACATACCAGTAGATCAACAGAAGACAAACCAAAAACAAATAAATGAGTTGGTGTGTTACGGCAGTCAACAGGATGCTTCAACCAGCAAAGTCTCAATTGGTCAGCTAACCAGCGATGTCACACAACCCTCAAATCAGCCAAACAGTCAACTCAAAACAGCAACGAGTAAAATTCAACACATCACAGTCTACAGTCAACCTTTGACCTCAATTCTTGTGCCAAAATGAACGGACTGCGGAAATCGAAGTCTATGACAAAATTCAACTCCTTTTGACCATGCGTTGACCAAAGTCAATGCTAGTCAAACTTGCAGTGGAAACCTTAGCTGCAGCAGAAACTGTCTTCGTCCTTTTCCCACATGTGAACCTCAAATTTGCCTCCAAGTAGCTCGAACCAATCAGAAGTGGAGAGAGAAATATGTGTGATGAGGAGATGAGTGAAATGTCCTCCAACGTTGACTTTATTTATATCCATCACTGAGGGTGTGTGACACATTTGCCTCCCCAAAGCCCCCCAGAGCTCCCAGAGCTCATCGTCCAACAGGACCCTCATCATAGGGTCATTCCACGATACGAAGACTCTCACGGAAGGTTAGGAACTTGACCTTCCCTAGGGGCTTTGTGAGAATATCCGCGACCTGTTCATCAGTTCCTATATGATCGAGCCTTACGGCGCCTCGCTGTACCATATCCCAGATAAAGTGGTACCTGATATCAATATGCTTGGATCGATCGTGGAACACGGGATTCTCGGACAAGCGAATCCCACTCTGGTTATCGCAGAGTATCAACGTGGTATCTAGCACATGCCCGAATAGCTCACTGAAGTGCTTTCGCAACCAAAATGCTTCACAACAAGCCCTACTCGCTGCAATATATTCGGCCTCCGCGGTGCTCAAAGCCACCGACTTTTGCTTACTGCTCATCCATGATATCGAAGCAGATCCAAGTATGAAGCAGCATCTCGATGTGCTTTTATGATCCACCACACTGCCAGCCCAATCGGCATCAGTAAATCCATGGAGTGTCACGCTCTCGGCAGTGTATCTCGGCCCATGGTTTATCGTGCCCCGAATATATCTCAGAAGATTCTTGGCACCAACCCAGTGAAAGTGATGAGGCTCAATCATCTGTTGACTCAAAGTGTTCACTGCAAAACATATACCTGGACGGGTGTTCACTAAGAACATCAGGGCCCCTACGAGTTGGCGATACTGAATAGGATTTGCTAACACGGGCCCAGCAGCGCTGCCACTCAACTTCTTGAAGTTGAGCTCCATTGGTGTCGACACGAACTTGCAGTCCACCATACTAAATCTTTCCAGAAGCTTCACAATGTACTTTCCATGAGAAAGGAAAATCTCGTCGGGTCTCTGCCAGAGCTCCAGGTCTAGGAATTAGTGCATCAGTCCTAGGTCCTTCATCTCGAACTCAGCAGCGAGCTCCCTCTTGCACTAATGAATGAGAGGGTCAGCATTTGTCAGGAAGAGGTCGTCCACATACAGCACTAGAATGAGAGGCTTCTCTCTATCAACCTTGAAGTAAAGGTTCGGATCAGCATTACTACGAGTGAAGCCCAGCTTCATCAAGTAGCTATCTATCCTCTCGTACCAAGCTCTGGGTGCTTGCTTCAACCCATAAAGGGCTTTATTCAACCTGCAGACATGGGTTTCCCAATCCTGGACTTCGAACCCCAGAGGTTGCACCATGCAGAAATGCGGTCTTTACATCCATCTGATAAAGACTCCATCCTCGCATAGCAGCAAAGGCTATGATAGATCGAATGGTGGTATATCGTGCCACAGGTGCAAATATGTCATCATAGTCTATGCCTTCCCTTTGAGAGAAGCCACGGGCAACGAATCTTGTCTTGAACTTTTCAGCACTTCCATCAGATCCATGCTTGATCTTGTAGAGCCATTTCGAGGTGACCACTGCTTTGTCCTCCGGTTTTGGAACCACATCCCAAACATCATTCTTCATTATGGACTCATACTCTTCCTACATAGCATCCTTCTAGAATTGATGCTTTATGGCTTCCTCAAAAGATCCAAGCTCGGATTGTACAATAGTACGCATGGCTGCTAGATACCCTTGGTATCTACTCGGCTTCTTGCTTTCACAGAATGCCCCCCTTGGGGCCGTATGCCCCTCAGCATCCTCGAGAGTGTCCCTAAGCCACGATGGTCTCTTCCCTAGTGAAGGAGGTGGATCAATCGAGTCCATCAGTCCTTCAACATAAGGCATCGTCTCATCCTTCGATTCTTCTTGATTTCCAGGCCTTGCTTCATGATCTTCCTGGGATCTCGGAAGATTGACTACTTTCTTCAAGGAAGCATCTTCGTCAAAAGTGACATCATGGCATATCTCCACTTCCCTTTGACCAGGCACATAGACTCTATAGGCCTTCAAAGTTTCACTGTAGCCCACAAAAATTCCTTTCTTCCCAGAAGCATCCAGCTTGCTCCTCTTCTCTTTTGGCACATGAAAATAAACAGGACATCCAAAAACTCTAAAATGTGAGACGTCATGTTTCTTACCAGTGAAAACCTCTTCGAGAGTTTTGGAGTCCAGAGCGGAATGCGGGCATCGGTTTTGTATGTACACAACAGTGTTAGCAGCTTCTCCCCACAGAAACTTCAATAGACACTGGCCACATAGCATGGCACGGGTAGCGTCCACAATGGTCCTGTTCTTTCGTTCAACAACTCCATTCTGCTCAGGAATGTAGACAATTGTGGTCTCCCTCTTGATGCTAGCTTCTCTGCAAAAGTCCTTGAACTCGTTTGTCTCATATTCAGTGCCATTATCGGTCCTCAAAATCATAATCTTCGTCCCTGTCATATTTTCTACCAAGGCTTTGAAGGTACGGAACCACATGAAAGCCTCATCCTTCTTCTTTAAGAAGTATATCCAGGTTTTGCGAGAGAAGTCATCTATGAATGTCATATAATAAGAACATCCTCAAAATGATGTCACAGGCAGCATACCAAATAGATCAGAATGGATCAATTGCAAGACATCAGATGTCTTTGTGACACTTGAGGGGAAAGGTCCCCTTGTATGCTTTCCTTCGGCACAACCTTTACATACACCTTCATGATTGTTTGAAAACTCGGGCATCCCTGCCACCAGTACCACCTTCCTTGCTTCGAGAAGGGCCTTGTAGTGAAGGTGTCCAAACCTTCGGTGCCATAGTTCAGTCTGTCAGATAGTATCGCATGTCATTGCACCAAGTGGACTTCCTCCAACCTGATAGAGTGTATCAATTCTAAATCCAATCTTGAAAGCTTCCTTGAAGCTCTTCTTCCACATGCGCACCTTTCCATCAATGAATGCCACATTGAAACCTTTTTCTTCCATGGCCGATATAGACACAAGGTTCTTTTTCAACTTTGGTACATAGAGTACATCCTGCAAGGGGAGGACTTGTCCTTGAGACAAATGGAGGGTCACAGTCCTTGTCCCTTTCACGGGATATGTGGCATTATCTCCAAGGATAATTTCCAAATTGGTATCCTTCTCAACGATATCAGAGAGTGCTTCCTTGAACCTAGTGATGTGCCTTGAGGCACCACTATCTATCAACCAGACATCCATAGTGTCGAGTGGAGATGCAACAGAGAGGGCAGTTACAAGAATGTATTCATTTCTTTTATCAACAACATTTGATTCCTCATACCTGGAGTTTCTCGACCTTTTGAAAGGTTGACCATTTCCACCGGAGGCTGCCCTCCAAGTGCGGTGAGTACCATCTCTCAATCAACTATTGTCTCCCCAATAGCCAACAAATTGTTCTTGATCTCGGTCAGCTTCAAAAAGAGTGATTGAACAGACTCATCCCTGCCTTTCTTCAATTCTTCAATTGATTCTTGAAGAATAGTACTTGATTTGCATTGTTGGCCTTGAACATGTGGACCAACTTATTATACATTTCTTTGGATGTGCTTAGCTCAGAGATGTAGGCCACCAGTCTCTTATGAATTGATTCCCTGATCATCAGCTTTGCTTTGATCTCCCCCTTCTTGTACTTTGTTTTGGCAACAGCAGTAGCAGTGAATGGAGGTTCTTGTATTTTACCCAGTACATAGTCCATGACATCTTGGTCTTCCAATTTAAGATCCAATATCATCTTCCAAGCATGGAAGTCATCCTTCCCAGTCAATTTGTCATCCTCCTTGAAGCCATAGTTTGTGGAACCCATTTTCTTCTTCGGTGATTGCTACAAATTAGGGCTTGTCTTCACCTCAACTCTGATACCATGTAAATTTATGTAGATGTTCTATGCTTGATGCAACTTCAGTTTCACTACAGCAATCACATAAATAATCAAGTAAAATGCTGATAGAACATACCAATAGATCAACAGAATAAAAACCAGAAACAGATAAATTTGTTGGTGCATTACGGCGGTCAACAGGATGCTTCAACCAACAAAGTCTCAATTGGTTAGCTAACCAGCAATGCCACACAACCCTCAGATCAGCCAAACAGTCAACTCAAAAGTCAACGCAGAATAGTAGCAAGTAAAAGTCAACGCAGCACGGTCTACGGTCAACCTTTGACCTCGGTTCTTGTGCCAAAATGTACGGACTCAACGCAGCACAGTCTACAGTCAACCTTTGACCTCGGTTCTTGTGCCAAAATGTACGGACTACAGAAATCAAAGTCTATGCCAAAATTCAGCTCCTTTTGACCATGCGTTGACCAAAGTCAACGTTGGTAAAACCTACGGTGGAAACCCTAACTGTAGCAAAAACTGTCTTCGTCCTTTTCCCACGTGTGAACCGCAGATTTGCCTCCAAGTAGCTCGAACCAATCAGAAGTGGAGAGAGAAATATGTGTGATGAGGAGATGAGTGAAATGTCCTCCAACATTGACTTTATTTATATCCATCACTGAGGGTGTGTGACACATTTGCTGGGGTACAAAACCTTAACCTTAAAGCTGACCTGCACATATTTGAAGATATTAGAAAATAATTCAAAATAAATGTTCTACTCATCGGATCAAGATGATCTTTAGATCGATCTTACACCTCTCTGAAAGGGGAATCCAATAAAAATATTGGTATCTTCATCTGCGCATCACAACATGGAGTTTGGACCTAGTTGTCCAATTTAACACTCTCCAATCATAGTTTCCACCACAAAATCTTGTATGGAATTGATCTACAATTCCCTCTGTTTCATTTTCAGTTAAAAAAAGAAGAAGAATATTTAGAGGGTCTTTCCAGTATAGATTAGCATTGATAATGCAGTATTTTATTGATTTGAGCTTTAGAGCTTTGCACTGCTTCAAATTAAGATCAGCTAGACATTCAAAATCTCTGAGAAACTACACAATATCAAAATAGCAATCAGAGAGTAGATACTTCTGATCTATGTGAACAAGAATCGATTGATCTGAAGAGGTTCTTGTGGGTTCTCTCCTTCCATAAGAGAAGGAGGTTCTTGAGGATTGTCCTCTGATATTAAGGAAGGTTCTTGTGGATTCTCCCTTGACGTTGAAGGAGGTTCTTCTGGATTCTCTCTTATTGACATTTCAGAAACCAAATTTATCCCTAATACTTTGCAGTTCGATTCATCTAATAATTTGGCAAAGCCTTGGCCTTTTACTAGGTTGGTCATCACCAATGGAGTTCTTTTGTAAAAGTACAGCAACTAGGGTTGTCTTGGATGCAAAATAGAATATGCTAAGTGGTAAAGAATAATCAGGACTAGCTAAAGTAGGGGCTTCAGATATTTCCTTTTTGATTTGATCGAAAGCATACCTAGCTGGAACTGTCCATTTGACTTCATTGTTATTCTTTAGCATATCAGTTATGTCCTTTACTATCTCTGCATAATTGGGGATGAACCTTCTGAGAAAATTGATCTTTCCAAAAAAGGTTTGAATTTCTTTCTTATTCCTTGGTAGAGATAGAGTTTGAATGGCTAATACTCTCTTAAGGTCAATTATAACTCCATTCTTAGAGATTATATGCCCTAGTAATTTCTCTTCCTTTACAGCAAATAAAGATTTCTTTGGATTGATGGATATGCCAAATTTCCTGCACCTGTTAAAAACCTTGCTCAAGTGTTTTAGATTATTTTCATCAGAGTCAGAGAAAATAGTTAAATCATCCAAATAAATAACAGTAAGTTCAGCAGTTTTACCTACAAATGCAAGATACATTGCTCTCTGAAAAGTGGCTCCTGCATTAGTTAACCCAAATGGCATCCTGGCGTACATAAATGTACCCCAAGGAGTGGTGAAAGTAGTTTTCTCTTGATCAACTTGACTTACCATGATCTGGTTGTAACCTGAAAATCCATCTAGCATAGAAATCCTACTTGATCCTGAAACTTTCTGAAGTAAATAATCCATTTTAGGCAATGGATAATTATCTTTTAAGAATGCTTTGTTCAGGTTTCGGAAGTCTAAACATAGCCTAATCTCTCCATTCTTCTTCCTAACTGGAACTAGGTTAGCTACCCAATTAGAATACCTTAAAGGTAAAATGATATGAGCATCAAGCATCTTTCCGAGTTCCTTTTCGATGGTTGGAAGTAGTATGGGATTAATTCTTCTTAATTTCTGTTGGAAAGGTTTTGCCTGTGGTTTTAAAGGAATATTATGCTCTATTAAAGTTGTATCATAAGTTTTTAATTCGTTATAAGACGAGGCAAACACATCTTTGTAATTTTTAAGAAGATTCAAGTATTTGAGTTTAACATCCAAAGGCAAAGTTGTAGATAACTTAACATTCCTTACATCATATGAAGTTCCAATATTGCATTCTTCAATTTCTTCTTCAGGGGATTTAGACAAAGGGTTTTTAGAGACATCATTATCATCAAATAATTTTTCCAATGGAATTAATCCTTTAGGAATAAAATTATTAGATAATTGAATGATATCATGATCAAGAATTTTAGAATTAAATGAATTTTCTAGATTTTGATGATTTAATTCTTGAATATCTCTTTGGTCTTCTTCAATTTGCATATTTGAGAATTCATCTATGACTTGAAGGAAAGACTTTAATTGTTCATCATCTTCAAAAATCTGCCAAGGTTTAGGGTTATCAGGGATTGATGGTCTGTATTTAACCTGAATTTGGTACTCTAATGATATTGGCTGAGGAATTTTGAAAGAGCTTGCTGAAACAACAAGTGAATCAGCATGCATATTTTCATCTCTGGGAATAGCAGTTATGCTAAATCCAAGGAAAGATTTTTCAACTGTATCCCAAACTTCATTTCTATAGGATCTAAGCCTTGAGTGTTCAGTTTGACACTAGTTTCTAACTTGCTTGACTATAAGCTTAAAATCAGAGAAAACACTCAAATTTTTAACCTTTGAACTTTTTGCCAGCTCAAGACCAAGAAGAAAAGCCTCATACTCAGCCACGTTATTGGTAACCTCAAATTGAAGTTTACATGACTGAGTAATGTTTTCTTTACTTGGTGAAATTAAAACCATTCCTGCTCCTGCTCCTTCCTTTGAGAAATACCCATCAAAATAAAGTTTCCATATATCTGATTCTACAGTCTTTGGTTTAGAAACTATATTTTCAATGGCAAGTTGAGTGTTTGATAGTTTTTGAGAAGATAACTGAAAGCAACTGAAATCCTGATCTACTGCATAGATAGGGTGGTTTTTTGCTTGATCAGGTCTGCAGACAATGTGACGGAATCTAGCTTCTCTATATAACCTTAAATGCTCACCTCCATAGACTGGGATAGTAGCAAAAGACATGTCCATCTGAAGTGATCACCCAAGTTTAGCACAACATGATCTAGATAGAAGCATGCCAAATTTGGGTGGAATATCAGTAACAACAATGTCTAATATTATACTCTTGATAGGGATTTGGGCTAATGTCACAACTAGATCTTTGATCAATCCTAGACATGGTACTTTCTTTGAATCGAAGGTGTAAAGATCATGATAGGAATGAGTAACTTGTAACTGAAGTTGGTCCATGATTACCTTTGGCATAAGGTTGTGTGAAGCACCAGAATCAAGCATACAGTTATACAATAAAAATTCATGAGTCTTAAAGGTCACCTAAAAAGGTGGGACAATCTCATCAATCATATCAGAACTAGGGCCAAAGACTACTGAGGGCTTTTCATCTTGCAAACTGATAATATCTCCCTCAGCATATACACTAGAAGAGTGTATCCATTTAGACACTTGATTTTTATAACCAGGATTTTTGGAAAGTTCTGCTAAAGGTATAGGAATGTAATATTCCCTTTTTTGGTGTCACCTACGACAGGGTTAGGTTGGACTTCCAGAGTTAGGAGGAGATAGGTCACAGGTACAAGTTGGTGTCATCAGCGGGCTCAAGGGCTTTTTGGAGGAGTATTGAGGGGCTTCTATGAGGTTCGGTGGCATTCGCTTGATATATTCCATCATCCGAGCAATTTGGCTTTCGTTTCGATGTATTCTGACAACTTTCGGAAATTTGAGTTATTTGTGGGCTTAACTCAGCTGCTAACGCTCAAGGTGGCATTCCGGGAAGAATACATGATGGAACACCTCAGTGTAATAGCTCATTGGAACCAGGACAAGGATACCTACATGATGGGATGGTTGGACACGAGTTTCAGTGACCAGAGGAGACGTGGTAGCCGATTTACCCTTTTCTGCATTAAAGAGGAATATTTTAATAAGAGGGAAAAGTGCCCCATGAATAAAATAATATTAAAATAAGGCTCTAGAAGGCTCCAAGAGATCTATAAAAGAAAGGGAGGAGGCCATCGAGAGATATCTTTGGAATAGATCATTTTCTTGTGTATGAGAGATTTGAGAACATGGTTCTCTACTTCAGCCGTAGCCCCAGGACAAAAACCCTCAGGTGATTTGTGAGTGTTGGACGGAAACCCAATACTCTTGAGGAGCTTTCACTCAGAGATCTCACAGTGCTTCACTGGAGTTTGGAGAGGTCAGTTTTGCTGTAGCCGATTTGCAGCAATCTTCTTGCTGAGCCATCTACATCATTTCCAGCGTCATTCATCAGTTGGGCCAAAGATCTTTCTGGGTTTTGCTCTGTTTGCTTGGCAAGCTCATGTTCCGTTGTTCCTTTATGTTGATGTACTTTTTACCATGGATTAATAAAATGGCTCAGTGATTTTATCAGCATCCATTGTGTTCTATTTGTGTCTATGTGCATATTTCCATTTATTTTGCTGCTCAAGTTTATTTCTGCAATTTTAGTTAAAATATCCCATTTGAGATATTACTGTGGTATCAGAGCCTTGATCTTGGCTCAGCCGTGGGTTATCTTAAAAAGCCAAGTTCGAAAGCTTGATTGTAGATCAATTCATGGGTTCGAGAATTTATATGCCAAACTTGCTGAATACATCTTTGTTTTATTATTCAAAAAGGGACCAAGGATGTTTCAGTCAAAAGGGCCAATGCTATGAACTTAAGAAGGAAAAGTTATTTTTAACGAAGGACCGATTATTGAGGAAGTAGTCCAAGGCTAAATTTAAATAAATAAATAAATAAATAACTCATTGCCTTAAAAGATTTTCAAGGGCCGACGATGTATCGAAGGTCAAACTACATTGACTGGGCCAAAATCATGACCAAACCCCAGCATCCAAACTACATCTTTTAGGGCCAAGATATTTTTGTTAGCGTCTGAATTTATTGGTTCGAATAGCCGTCTAAAGGAGGGTCGAGCAACTAAAGGCAGTCGGACATGTTGGAAGGACCGCTTATCATTAAGTGGTTTGTAATCCTGACGAAGAGTGGTTGTCTTAATTTTTCCTTCTCGAGCAAGTTTGGTACCGGAGCTGAAGTCTGCTCATTCGCAACGGGAATTCGAGCACAGCTACGAAGGCCACATAAGGGCCGAAACATTGCTTGACGAGTCACATGGGGGCAAATGAGGCAAATCATGGCGTTGTTCATATGGATGCTGAGATACGCCCAAAGCTGAATGTGCTTTGGACAATGATAAGGTTGCGCTCAAACCCGCTCTTGCTATGGTAGTACATCCACATGGAGGGGTCGACCACGTAATTTCAAAACCGTGAATTTTGGACTAATCATGCCTACTGGAGACTTTAGCAGAGTGCGACGGTTGATAGAGCCAAGAAACGTCATAAGAATTGGGTAAACTGGACTACATGAAGAAGCTATGTTCTGAGCATTAGCATGATTTGCTCAAGAATTACTTGTGCGCAAAGTATGCCTGTCATTGATAATTGAATATTACTATTGGTGCTACAGTTCGATTACGAGCACATGGGTATGACATGCGTGTTTCTAAAGGTCAACACGGAGTGTTGTAGAGACGGATATTTGTATTGAAAACTACATGAAAATGGTGTTGAGACTGAGTGTATGTTGGTGCATTGCATTGCAGAAATTGAAGACAAGTTCACATTTATTCTGTAAATAACGCTGAGGAGCACAAAATCACATTTGAATATCTTCACGCGGATGTAGCTCTATGACCGGGTGGCGTGCCATCCTTGAGGCAATTGCTCGCAGGAAATATAAATTTGAGACACAGTCCCCTTATCTCTCGTAGCTGAATCTGATTTCAATATGCACACAACATTTATTGATAGTCGGGCATCAAAGTCATCCGATTTTACCTAAGGCTGAAGGTCAAGTGTGTAATCATAGGGGAACTCTTTGATGCAAAATCAATGGTGTAATGTATGTAGCAACATCTTCAGTTGTATTGGTACGAAGGTGCACGTGGGCGGATTCTGGTGTATGCTTCATAATGGCAGATTGGGAAATTGGACTGATATTATTTTGTTGAAGTGGGACTCAACTGATCGAACACTGTACAAGGGTATCAATATTTTGAGTTATATGTACCAGACTTGGGGCTGAACATGTGTTGTTTCTACTGTTGAAGAGTATATTGTATTGCTGGCATTCTCTGGGGTGTAACAACCACCTACAGCCATATACATTGATCAACAAACGAATTGGTATTTATCATTGTATTTCTCTTATTATCGTTGGAGCCTACTCTATTAGTGAGTACGTTGTCATCCTATCATATAGCAGGACGCAGGGGAATGAAGGGGATATTCTAGGAAAGCCATCCTTGCTGCGATATATGAAGGTTGGACATAAATTCAAGGCACTCACAACACGCAAATCAGTTTACGTTATTGGTCCATGACTTAAAAATTCAAGCCAAACCTCACCTACAACAATAAGGAATGTCAAGTATTTGACAAAATTTCTGCAAGTGACATACACTTAAAACTCAGAAAAACAGTAATCATATCATTGGTTGAACCATGAAGGGATTCCTAAATAGGTTGAGAAGAATAGAAGTTGGTTCCTTGAACCACCATGCAGCAGAAGACAAAAAAACAAAACCAAACAGCAGACACTTTTCAAGAGGAATTTATACCATCCTTCAAAAAGGACAGCCAAAAAATTTGTAGGAAGAATTGGGGGTCGGTCACAAAATTTTTGCACTTGGGACAGATTTGAAACACATGAAGATGACATGGAGAGTTATGTCTAAACAATATGAGCTTAATGAACTTCTGTCCAAAATAAGCCAAGAAGATGGGCAAAAACTGATTTGGGCTCTAAAACCAGCTATGCTTGCTCTTATACAACCCAAATTCTTGGAGGAACCGTGTAAGGAGGTTAGACTTCCAGCTGCATTATGCCTCAGTAACATCATGAAGTTAACTGCACCTATAGCTCCATACAGTGATGATGTTATGAGGAGGATTATGAGATTGATAGGAGAGACTTTTAAGGATTTGGACAACAGTGCAGGCTCTACCTTTGGGAAGAAGCTTGAGATTTTCTGGAGTATGGCCACATTCGAGACATATGTCATCATGTTTGACCTTGAGTGTGATGACTTGATTCTGCAGATGTTCCAATGCTTCTTCAACATTAGGAGACATCATCCTGACACCATCATAGCACATATGCAGTCCATCATGTCGTCATGTATGAGAGACCGTGAGACCATTGGACAAGAGTTGAAGACCAGGTTGTTGAGCATTTGGAAGAGAGAGCAGTTGGTCTCACCTGCTACTTATGAGCTAGCCCAAGGGATGGTTGAGCAGAATATTGGGCTATTCAGGAGACAGCTGACCAAGGAGGAGCTGCTCCAGTTTGGTGGATCTGGCAGCGGAAATGAGCTGAGAAGGAAGGGACTTTGCTTCATCTGCAAAGAACCTTGGGGGCCTGATCACTCATGCTTGAGTGATGCAGATGATGCGGTGGAGGCAAAACAGAAGGGCATTCCTTCTGTATGCCAAGATGAGGACTCTTCTTCAGGTGAGTCCATGGGATCAGATGCAGATGCTTCTGGGGAGCGAAAGCAGTCATGCAGAGATGATGACAGTAGGCCGGAGCTGTATTCCAGTGTGCAGGGTGAGCAGTCAGGGGACTCTACGGGAGATACTTTGGGTGATGAGTCACTTGTGACAATTCAACCAGAGCAGCATATGATGGAGCCTGAGTCAGCAAAGGAGGATACTATGCACATCATGCATGATAGTCCCTTGGGGGAGAGCCAAATGGAGGCTCACATTGAGTCTGTGATGGAAATGCAGCTAACCTTGGGGTCAGCCATTGAGGAGGAGCAGTCAAATGCACAGACACTGAGTACAATGACAGCAGTTGCAGATCCATATCCTCTAGAGATGTTGGAGGTTGATGGGATAGTTCTGCAGGGGGCTAGTAGACAGCAAGAGCATTACATTCCCGATTAGGAGAAGGATGCGCTGTTGGAGATGGTAGAGCATCCATCTTTGGGCCGACACATTGATGAGGTGCCGATAGATGTACATGCAATCGACAAAGCCGCAGTACTTTCAGTGAGTAGCACTCTCTAGGAGTACATCAATGGGGCTTGCAGCATATCTTGCCCACTTTGGCCCATTATAGAGAGAGGGGCTTTCTTCTACAGACAACTTTCATTGGCAAACAGGACAGAGCAACGTGAGTTGATTACGGGCTGGCGACAACACTCCAGGCGTGTTCCGTATGTAGTTGTTGCTACATTGGATTCTTCTTCCAGGATGGATTGGCGGTAGATCATGAGTTGGTACCCTTTTGATGGTACAGTCTTCTTCGTAGGGAGCACAGCGGAGCATGGGCCCTTAGACATGACAGATGATACATATTCCAGTTGGCAGTGGGGCACAAATCGACATTTCTTCAGCATCCCATCTCGGTTTCAAGAGAGCAGGATCAGCATTGGATTTAGTCAAGGGTTGGATTGGAGAGAGGTGATGAGTTGGTACACAATTGGTGGGGCAGCTTACATAGTCCTAGATACAGCGCAGTAGGAGTCATGGTCTTCACCTCTTAGAGCATCAGTTATAGCCAGAGGCAGTGTGCAGTCCGAGCTGTGGGACTTGGGCGATGATTGGCCAGGGTGGCGATGGGATCCGAGAGGATTGTTTGTTGACTGGGACAGAGAGAGATCAGTTTGGGATCCCGGCATTGAAGGGTCTATTCCAAGTGGCTTGACACAAGCACATAGTAGCACCAGAGGGTTTGTATGGGATGCGGGCATTGGGTCTCAGTTGCATCGGGCCAACAAAGTGGCCCACATATTTGGATTGCTTGAGGGCAAGCAATCTTAGGGTGGAAGGTCTGTAATATTCCCATTTTTGGTGTCACCTATGACAGGGTTAGGTTGGACTTCCAAAGTTAGGAGGAGACAGGTCACAGGTACAAGTTGGTGTCATCAACGGGCTTAACTGATTACGCTCAAGGTGCCATTCCGGGAAGAATACATGATGGAACACCTCAGTGTAATAGCTCATTGGAACTAGGACGAGGATACCTACATGATGGGACAGTTGGACACGAGTTTCAGTGACCGGAGGAGGCGTGGTAGCCGATTTACCCTTTTCTGCATTAAGGAGGAATATTTTAATAAGAGGGAAAAGTGCCCTATGAATAAAAGAATATTAAAATAAGGCTCTAGAAGGCTCCAAGAGATCTATAAAAGAAAGGGAGGAGGCCATTGAGAGATATATTTGGAATAGATCATTTTCTTGTGATCTAAGAGGTTTTGAGAACGTGGTTCTCTACTTCAATCGTAACCCCAGGACGGAAACCCTCGGGTGATTTGTGAGCGTTGGACGAAAACCCAATACTCTTAAGGAGGTTTCACTCAGAGATCTCACAGTGCTTCACTGGAGTTTGGAGAGGTGAGTTTTGTCGTAGCCGATTTGCAGCAGTTTTCTTGCCAAGCCATCTACATCATTGCCAACGTCATTCATCAGTTGGGCCAGAGATCTTTCTGGGTTTTGCTCTGCTTGCTTGGCAAGCTCAGGTTCCGCTGTTCCTTTATGTTGATGTACTTTTTACCATGGATTAATAAAATGGCTCAGTGATTTTATCAACATCCATTCTGTTCTATTTGCGGTTGTGTGTATATTTCCATTTATTTTGCTGCTCAAGTTTATTTTTTCAATTTTAGTTACAATATCCCATTTGGGAGATTACAAGGAATCTTAACCCTTTCCAATTCCTTTTCAATATTAAAATTTGTCTAAATGATTTTATCAGATGAAATAGTTTTAGTGGATGACTCAGTAGTCTGAGGTGTTGGAGTTTGTGTTTGAATGGATTTTATTGCAGGTTCAATGATTGTGGTAGATTTTGGAGGGCTACCTAGGCCTGATCTTGGTCTAAGATCATACCTTTTATTTAACTCTGCAATGAAAAATTCAGAAAAAAGCTTGGTATTTTGAAAGTTGAGTATCTTCTTGTTCTTGTTCCAAAGACTATCATGAAGATGAAGGGACTATGGCCATCTGCTCTACTAAAGAATCAAAATTATTGATATCTTCTATGATTACAGGGCCAGTATCCTATGGCTGTTGCTCATCAATCAACAAAGGAGGTTGAATGTTTTGATCTAGTCTCTGAAGAATCTGAAGTTGAGGAGCTCTCCTAGATTGATTTTGATTTTGATTTTGAGGTCTAACAACAATTTGTTGAGAAGATATAGGTTGTGTTTCAATCTTAGAGATTCTATTGGAAAGGTTTCTAAGTAAAGATGTGATTTCATCAATTTTCTAATCTTCAAGTTTAGATTTGGAAGAGGATGATTCATCAAGCTTAACTTTTAATTTTCTTTGTTCTTTCTCTTCTTTAGCTTTAATTTTACCAGAAGCTGACCTATTGGCTTCTACCTCAATAGCATTAGTCTGCATGTCTTGTAATTTGTTAGAAACTCTCTCCCTTAGCATAACTGCAAAGTCATCATCAAATGCTTTAGAAAATCTAACCTTTGCAGCTGCTACTGGAGGATTACAATTAGCAGGCATTTTGTGGTAGAGTTTGTTAAATCTCTTAATAAATTCAGCAACTGGTTCACCAGGATTTATTTTTAACTCTTCAAATTCAGTGAGAAAATAAACAACATCTTTCTTTACCCACCATTGGTTTTTAAAGATAGTTATAAGTTCATTCCATGATCGAATAGAATCAGCTCTAAGTTGCCTAAACCAAATCCTAATGTTACCTTCTAAAGACTATACAAATAATCTCATATAAACATCTTCATGCCCAATGTTCATATTATCAACGAAATCTAAAAAGGCTGCTATATGATCCTCTGCTGAGGGACCTATTTCGCCATTAAATCTTGGTAAATGTTTAAGGTATCCATCAAGAAAATTTCCCAAGATGTTAGGAAGAATAAGAGTAGCATACCTTGCTTGTATAATGGGTTTAAAAGCCATTTCAGATGATGATGAAGATGTAGGTGACTGAGTATTAGAGGATGGTGGAGAGTGTGAAGGAGGAGGAGGAAGTGAGGATTTCAAAGGGATTCTAACAATCAACTTTTGAGCTGATGGTGTTAGATCTTCTTCTGTATATTCAAACAACAGATTAGAATAGACAGAAAATATCTCTTCCTGTTTAGTAGAGGTTGATGGAATGGAATAATAAACAGAGTGACAAAATCTATAGGCTTAAATTCATGTAAATTTAAGCCCAATTTTGTCTCAGATGTAGGTGAATATAAAGGGAAAGATGGAACTTGATATGACTCAAGTGATTCTTTCAACAAATCTTACTGAAGATCTACTCCGTTTGAATAAAGTTCAGAAACTCTAGGAGGTACTTGAGTCGAATCAAGATGGAATAATATTACTGAAAAAGGATCTACAAATGAAAGCTCTTCAGGGTGTAAAGTCGAAGAGGAAGAAGCAGAAATGTTATGTTTCCTTCTTAACGAGGCTTCCCTAATTAGTTTTTTTGGATCTAGTAAAGGGTTAACAATCTCAAATTCAGAATGTGATCTAGTATGCTTAAAGGGAGCCAGCTTGAACCAGCAGAATCGCCAGGTGAAAGATTGACCTGTATCCTATTCCTTTATTCACCTTAAAGGAAAGGGGAAAATCGTTGCCCCAGGGAAAATTTAGCTTTCAATTCTTCGTCTCCTCGATAACGACACCAATCTGATGTTGTCCTTTGAGATAACCTAAGGTCGATAAGTTATGCCAAAGCATCTAAAATATTTATTGTTTTTTGAATAGTTGGATGACCAGTGAACAATTTTCTGAAACAGGGGATTTTAACTTAGAAAGATCCTTGATAAAATAAAAGGTTGTTCTTTAATTACATATGGTAAATTTGATTTTTAAGTGGGATGGATAGAAGAATGTAGAAGTATAAATGATTTAATATTCAGATAGAGTATTTTATCATTTATAAGTAGAAATTATGAAAACTATGTTTTCATAATCAACAAAATATAATCAAGTCATAATAGGGACCTACGTGTAATTAAATTTCAAGAGGAATTTACAATAACATATAGCTTTGTAAATTAATCTCTTAATCCAACTACAACTTCACAATGAATCGAAAATGAAACTAAGATTCAATTAAATTTCCAATTGGATAACTGTTAATGAATTAAATTATATGAGGAATACATAATGAAAAACAGAATAGAAATAACTTACAGAAACACAAGCCATATGAAGTAAAATCCAGAATCCTTTATTCAATAAAAAATGCTCTAGCTATTACAAATCTGTTTGATAACTAGCTCAAGGTTGTAACCTTGAATACTCAAATGGATGAAGTATTTAAACAAAATATAAAATTACAATAAACGCCTGAGTGACAAGGCAGGCAAACTATATTTTCTGAAATTTAAAAGAAAGAAAAAGGAATTCGATCCAAAAGAATGAATCTGCGTGTTTGGCCCTGTTTTAAAGGAAAATTGTTGCTGAGTGGCCACTATTCTGTTGTTGCGCTGGCAAGATGACTTGTCCTATAATCTTGATATTTGCAAAGCTTCTCCCACCACTCCTGATCTGGAATTGAAACTTTAATAACCCTGCGATAGATTTCATCTACCTCAGTATATTTTGCAAAAGTGGGTTTTACTGTGTAAATGTGTTTTATCTCATGATGAATAAAACTGATATTTTCAACAGCTTTGTAAAATGCTTTGCCTGTCATAGAACCTTGAATAGAAGACATGGATGCAGACCTTACTGTTTCTTTGAACTTCTTCATATAATCCTCCCTGGGCATTAATTTATCATTTATAACAAATAGTGAGGGCAAACCCTTTTTTATCAATGCATCAATCCTTGAGAAAAACTTGTTGATTGCAACATCAAGAGTGTGACATTTCTCTGTCAACTGCACTACTAAGTTCTTTTTTATCAGAACTTTCTTTACTTCAAGGATAGTCTCAGTCCTATCATCTACCCCTAGTTCATCCGATTCTTCGCTGTCCTTAGAGTTTAGAAACTTTATAATGTTGTTGGTTGTATTAGGCATTTCTCCTAGTTGAGTATTTATTTCAAAAATTCCTTGGTTTGCTTTTTCCACTAACTCCTTTTGCTCAAAGATGATTTTGATACATGGCCAGATTTCATTAATTTCCTCAATGATGTTATATCAAATAATTTCTTTGAAATTACCAAGAGTGTAGCCAATAGATGCTTCAGTGGCTGAATTCTTCCATATTTCTACTTGATTCTGAGCTCACTGAAGCTCTAATGCATGGAAAGTGTCAGACTTCTTTTGCTGATCCTTTAGAAGTTTCACTTTGTCCTGTAACTTCTTTATTTCTTCAGTCTGCAAGGTGATATTTTGGAGTGTAGAGGCTAACTGGTCTGCAGCATCCCATTTACTAGTGATAGTAGATATAGCAGTAGGAATCGTTGTCATAGGAAGTGCTTCTAAAGGAGAAACTTGCTTGGCTGGTTTCTTGCTTTCTTTAATCCACCTCTCCATCTCTGTTTCCATTTGCTTAAACTGTGTACTCTGTTCTAAAATGAGCTTCATCATGTCTACCTTTTCTGTCTCTGTCTCTTCAATCTCCTTAGCTAAAGGATCTTCTGTTGTTGGTAGTTTTAACTGCTTCCTTAATGCTGCAATATCTGCATTATTTTTCTTAATCAACTCCTCTGCAGCATTAACATTTGCAGGATCATAACCCAATTTGATTACCAAATCTTCCAAGGTTTTAATCCTGGTATCTTTGACAAAAGATGAAACTTTTTCCATGTTGAGTTGTGACCGGACACTTGCTAATGTGATTTGCAATTTAGATAAAGACATAACAGTGTTAGTTACAATGGAGAAAATCATCTCCCCAGTTTGTTTATGCATATCCATTTGATCAATGGGATGTATGTCCCTGACATCAAAATCAAGAGAGGTCTTCTTATAATCTGATTCTCCTTTACGCTGAGGAACTTGTGCTTGAAGAAATTCTATTAGCATTCTTCCTCTCTCTAAGTCGAAGGCTGACAATAGCCTGCTTTGGGCACCTGAAGTTTGTTTCCAGAATTGATTGTATGTGTTTATCTTCATGGCTTCATTTTTTAGTTTTATTTCCTTGAAGATATCCATGGCGCTTTTTTCTGGCTCGCTTGAAGTTGATGTACCTATGTGCATGATCTCCTGCTACTCTGATGTGGTCATGGAAGTGGTAGGAGACTATGTGGACTGCTCACCTATTAATGAGGATATAAGAGGCTCATTAGTGTTGTTAGGAGTCCGTTGTTCTGAATCTTTCCTACGGCTTAATCTGGAACTAAGCTTAGCCTTCTTTCTGTACATGATTTTAAATCCCTTGCTGAAGATATCTGTCTCTGAAGGGGATCCTTCTTCTCTGTTCCTTTTGGTTGTCTTTTCCTGATTTCTAGGAGTCTGCACTGTTGATGAAGAGACTGGTTGTTCTTCTACCTCATGTAATGTATTCTCTATCCACTCTGGTTGGTTCTTATACTTCTCTATTTCTGGCCTTGGTGTGTGAAAATAAGGAGTAGATTTGGTTTCTACCCTTAATTTGGAAACTATCCCTAATGGATCATAAGACCAAGTGAAGCTTAGATCAAACTGCATTTTCTTCAATAGTTGGTCTGCCTCTGCTCCTACTTTCCTACTGTTACATATGAATGGGCCAACCTGTGTTTTTAGTTTAAACTGAGACTTTTTCTTAGCAGCAATAAAATGGACCTGATCCATGATGATCATCTGCCTGATGAATTTTAAGGCAAAAATCCTCATTGGCAACTTATATGGTTGCAGCTCACATCCAAAAAATCTTATCTCCGTGTAGTTTTCAGATAAGTACCAATCTCCTGTTTGTACCTATTCTGACATCTGCAAAATCTTTTGGATTTCTTCACTGATTCTTGGTTCATCTCTGTCGTTTAGAAGACTAATAGCTTGGTGGACAAACATTTCAATGAACTGTTTATTTGTAAACTCATTCTGATCTTTCATAACCATGGTGATCTAGCAAATGACCGACTGCTAGTCTCCTTTCTCATTTAATTTCTGCAATGGCAATTTCATGTTGTCCCCTTGAAAGTATATGAAAATGTAGATTAAGACAGAGGTATATTTAAATACCTCCTCTGTGTTGAAATCGAGCAACTGCTGATGAATAGACTTTGCAAGGAAATGACTGAAATTGAACACAATTGAAGGTTTGGCATCATTGGAAAATATTGATAGAAATCCTATAATGGCCTTATCTACATATTGATCAGAGTAGTATCCAAGAAGGTAAGATAGAGCAGTCGTTATCTGCTTGGTTCTCTCAGGGAATAGGGATGAAGGATAAGGAGGATTTCTCTTAGGAAATGAAGCATCTTGTGCTAGGAATAATTCTAGAGTTTGGGTTCTCTTACCAAGGTTTAATCTCCGATATATTTCAACCAGAGCTTCATGAGAAAATGGTGTACCATTGTTGATTGTGGGGGATAGCATCATTTGGTCAATAGCCTGAGGGGTTATGGTAAACAGAACTTGTCCATTAGAATTGGTTATGGCGTCTGGCTTGGCAAGTATGAGGCATGGCATTTCCTAATGAAATCAAGAGCGCTGTGGGTAGGAGGAAAGATATAACGAGGTAGGTTTGACTCCCAAAGCTGAATTTCATCCAATTTCTCAATCCATTTATCTTCGAGCCAACAATACATCTCAAGAATATCAATATCAGAATGTCTTTCAAAAATCCTGTAATCTCTATCAGCCATAGTGACATGATGAAGGTCTATTAATCTCTATCAGCCATAGCGACATGATGAAGGTCTATAGGAGGGAAAATCAGAGGATTCATATTTTCCTCCTATCCTTTATCTTTGGGAGGCATGATGGCTAAGGCTGGGAGTGTAATCTGATAGGAATACAAACAATGAACAGAGAAATGGTAATAAACAGGGAACAGAGAGTATAGTTGGAATGAGCAAGCGCTGGAAGCTTGATATGTCTGGTTTTTGGCGAATGAACCGCAAATGAACAACAATGTAACCTACAAACAGATAAAAGGCGATTTATATAGCAATGTTGGCTTCCCGTTGGTGGCACGGGTTAATGGTTGCAATTTAGATAGCAATGTTGGCTTCCCGTTGGTGGCAGAAGTTAAGGGTTAAGTTAATTAAAAGCTTAACGGACTGATAATGGAGATATGACAGTTCAACGAGCGAATGAGATGGCAGATGAGGTGGCGGCAGCGAAATGGCACGAGGGGCCAACGGTTAGATGAATGGTATTAGAAATCAGCTTTCAAAGGGGAGATAAGCGGTTTATGGTTTCACGCCTGGGGGGTCCAAAAGCCTAAGGTGATGCCACGTATCAACGGATTGTTTTCAATCACTGCCGAGTTTGGACCCCCCCTGGTGATAAGGTTCGGTTCGTGAAGGGGGGCCGAAAGGCTGTGAGAGTCGTTGGATGTCGACGAATGTGTTATCACCCTAGTAATTCTCAAGTTGTGGGATGAGAATTTATAGTTGAAGAAAACCAGGGGTAACCAAAAACCTACTTTTGAAATTTAGGATCTAACCTTCCTAAATTCCGGAGAGGGATCTCTCCTTATAATTTAACTTTTTTTTGGATATGAGATTTTAGGCTAGTTATTATTGAACAATTGGTTTGGTTTGAATGTTTGGTGGGAATAAAGGTACTTCAAGGTAAACCATAGAGGGATCTACCAGACCATTGGGCTATGGAGTCAATTTCTTGGCAAGTAGAGCTAGGAAATAAGGTCAAAAGAGAAAATGTACTAAGGGCTAGGTAGATGACCTTCAAAGGGTTTGGAAATAGGATTTTTGATGAAATGGTAAGATCTGAACAAAAGGGCAATGAAGGATCCTTAAGTTACAGAAAAGAAGATGAAAGAAAGGGGTCAAAAGGGACTAAGAGCAGTTAAGGATTCTTAAGTCCGAATATTAGCAGAAAACATATCAATGAATAACTAGTAAAAAACAGGGAGCTTTTGACACTAATCCTGTATAAACTTTCCTAGTCAATCATTTAAGATAGAAAACATGTAAATGTATGTATGGAACTTTAGAAAGATAAACAGTGAAAACAGGAAAATACTTGACTTATCTGATCAGCACAAGAATCCTGAGTTATGATGTCTGTTTGACTTAGTTCCAGTCTGCGACTTTACAAATTGACTCACACAAACTCCCAATGTATTCAGCAAAACTGTCTATAGTAGTCTTGACAGATTTTATTCCACAATTAAACACTTCATAAACTGAAGTATTTATACAAAATTATTAAAAAATATCTGAGAGACATGTAGGAATATCTCTAGGAAAAAATAAAGATTATTACATAAAAAAGAGGGACAGCTGCAAACAAACTGGAAAGCTGTCCTCTTATCAAGAAAAAATAGGACTAATTGATCCTGTCAAAATTGATTTGTTGCTTTGTTGTAGATGCTTGTTGGCACTTGGAAAAATATCTTTTTAGAAGATAGCTTAGAAGACAATCTTTCTAATTACACTCTTCAACCTGTGCTTCACTTCTGATACTTTTTTACGTTGTCCATTTATTACTCTACTGCTGTAAAATGAAGAATTACAACAGTAAAAATTGAGTTGACTATTTTATTCGTGGATACTCTTTGACTCTGCTTATTCACCTGATACACTTTCACTGCAATATTTACCCTTTGATAATTGTAAAAATGAAAAAACCTGACTACATTTGTTCTGCTCTGTTTGCATGTTGTTATATCCAGTCAGTGAATCCCTGCCACTGCTCTGCACTGGGTATTTTCATACCTTTCAACTTCCTGTAACTCTCATCAGCATTAGTGTATTCTGCAAAGTTTGGTTTTATAACAAACATGTGTTTGATCTCATTCTGTAAAAAGAACAAATCTTCAAAATATTGTAAAACCACCTTACCAGTTGGGGAACCTTGTGGTAAAGGTTTATTCACCTGTTCTTTGGCATGTGCTCTGATTTTTTTGTCATAATCAGTCTGGATCATTAACTTTTCATGGGAACTATGTATATCTGGAAGACCTGCTTGGCTTAGCATTGTGTATTTGGTCATGAATTTTGTGATTGATAATTTCATGGCTTCACATTTTTCTTCTAAGTTGTTCATGATATTTCTTTTGGTTAGGACTTTCCCGATTTGCAGAATTTCTTCAATCCTGTAATGAATGTTTAATGCCTCCAATTCAACTCTATTCTTGCTGTTCAAGAATCCAATAAGCCTTATAGCTTGTGAAGTTTTATCTGCAAGCTCTATTTTAGTTTTCTGAATTTATGCCAGTGTTGCTTGCAATAAATCTCTTTGCTCATAGATAATATGTATTGAGGGCCACTGTAAATGAATAGCTTAAATTATATTATTCCATAGGTAGTTTTTGATATATGCTACCTGTTCACTGAAGTTTACTTCTTTCTGTAAACTCTTCACTTGTTCTTCTAAGGCCTTTGCTCTCTGTTCATGTCCCTTAGATGTGATTAAAGCATTCTTGTATGAGGATTCGAGATCTTTATTTTCATTGTTTAAATTATTGATCTCATGGTTCTTAAGGGACATTTCTTCCATAGATTTAACTATGTCTGCTGTACCTGTTGCTTGTTGTACCTGTGTTGTTGATGATTCTGTGGCTGAGGTATCTATAGATTGTACTAACACTGCAGTTGCCAGTACTCTTTTTGGTGCCAAGTTCTTTGCCAGTGTAGAAGGAACAACTGTACTCACCATTGGAATGACTGTAGGAATAGGAGAAATATTTGTTTCTTTCAATGTTTCTTTTTCTTTTATGAGGGTCTCTATCTGACTCTCCATATCTTTGATTTGAGCAGTCATTTTCAGTACTAACTGCATCATCTCATCCTTTTCTTTTTGCTGTTGTAGGATTTTCTTGGCTTGTGGATGTTCATTCTGTGGAAGTTGCAATTGCTTTCTTAAGGCTGCAATGTCTTCATTCTTTTGCTTTATGAGTGCTTGAGCAACCTGAATGTTTGAAGGATCTACTCCAGTCTGTATAACCAAGTCTTCCAAGGACTTGATCCTTAGGTTCTTAGCATGTAAAGAGGCTTTGTCTAGACTCATCTGATCTTGCAAGTTAGACACAGTTTTTTGCAACATAGTTGTACTCATAGTTTTGGTTACTACTTTAGAATAAAGCATTTCTGTGGTGCTTCTATGAAATTCTATTTGATCCAATTCATGTATTGTATCTGCATCCACTTCTACATCTGTTTTGGTGTAATCTGAAACTGATTTTGGGTCTGCAACTGTTGGTTTAAGGAATGACATGATCATCTTATTTGTGGAGTAGTCAAAAGCTGTCAACAACCTGTTTTATTCCTTGGCTTTTCTTTGAGAAATTGGGAATAAACTTCATTTTTAATCTCCTCATTTTTCTCTTTGATCTGTTTGTATTTTTTCTGAATGTCAGAGTCTGTTCCCTCTATTGCTTTGGAAGAGGAGGGAGTTTCTGAATTCACCTTCTTTTCAACCATTTCTCTGCCCTGTTCCTGTGTTAGCACCTACTCTTTCTGAATTTCTGCTAGAGTCTCATTTACAATTATAGTGGCTTCATCATTATCTATCTGATGATCATCTATATCATTGATTTCAATAGCCTTGTCTTTCTCAGCAGCAGTAATTTTTGCCCTTTTGTTGTAAATAATCTTGAATTTATTTTATGCAATGGTCTCTGCTGAATAGCCTTCTTCATTCCTGGTCCTTTTGTTTGAAGCTTCTGTCTGCTTAGTGACTGTTATTGCCTGTGAATTATCTGTCTGTCTCTCCTTCTCTATATTGGCAGTAGGATCAATCAATGTATTTTCTACCCATTCTATTTGATTTGCAAATTTCTCAATCTCTGGTTTAGACTCATGCATGAATGGTGTTAATTTACACTTGATCCTTATGTTACTTAGAATGCCTTGTGGATCATAGTTCCAGTAAAAACTTTCTTGGAACTTTAACTCTGATAATTTCATGACTATTTCTTTTAAGGCATCCCTGTTATTTACTATGAAGGGACCTATCTGATTCTTTAGCTTAAACTGTGTCTTTTTCTTGGCAACCATAAAGTTTATAGCATCTGCATTTAGGACTTGCCTCAAGTATTCCAAAGCAAAAACCCTGATGGTTAGAAATTTTGGCAGCTTATAAGGGGCCAGGTTTGCTCCAAATATCCTTAGTTCTGTATGATTTTCATATAGGTACCAGTCACCTACTTTACAGTGTTCAGATAACTGTAGAATTCTTTTTATTTCCACACTGATTCTTGGTTGTTCTGCTTTGCACAATAAACTCATGGCTGGTCTGACAAACAAATCAGTGAAGTCCTTATAGTTGAATTCACTTCCATCTTTTCTGGGCAATGAAGTCCAAAGTACTACTGAGAGAGGATTGCCTTCAACATCCATTTCCTCTAATGCAACCAAAAACTTTTCTGCTTGGAAAAATAGAAAGAGGTGAAATAGATATGATGAATATCTAAACACTCCTTCTTCAGGCAACTTGGTCAAGTGATAGTGCATATTGTCAACAATGAATCTAGCAAAATTAAATATCATTGCAGGAGGTTGCCCTGGGGATAAAGTAGAAAGGAAACCTAGAATTGATGCATCAATGAACTCATCATTAGAATAACCTAGAATGAAGGAAAGCATAGAGATGATTTGTCTGAAAGATTCAGGAAAAGCAGAGGTGGAATAGGGTGGATTTACTTTTGGGAAATCAACATGAGTAGGCATGAAGTTTTGAAGAATCATAAACTTCCTAGGGAAATCCAAGTCTAGGTACAACTGAGTTAAATTTTCAATGGATAAAGAGACTATTGTTGGATCATGTTTAAGCTGGAGTATCTTCCCTATCCTTGTTTATAATACATCTTTGGTCAGGGACGTAATGTAATTGGCATAGTCTAATAAGGTCTTGAGCTGGATGAGTGATTGGGACCACATACTTAGGCAAATTTGACTCCCATATAGGTATGTCATTTTCAATTTTCTTCACAAATTTCTCACAACACTAGTTATGGACTTCAAGCATATTGAATTCTAACGCTGCATCTAATCTTGTAATCTAGATCAATTAGGGAACTGCTTTCTGCAGTAGTAACAGGTGGTTATAGAGGTCTAAATACTTCGGTTGAATCTGCTGTTAAGGCTGGGGTAGGGGGGGCAAATGATACGCAAAACAGTTAAAAACTAAGGTTTAAACCTTCGTTTTTATTAAAATGCATATCATTTATTGCAGGTCACAGTCAATGGCGGGAGGCGGTTTTGCTTTGAATGCAAAAACCATCGGTGGTTATCGCGTTACCTTTAGATGGTACGTTGTTTTGGCCAATATGAACGCGATTGAATAGAATTCGGACACGTAGCAATGGGCAGTTTAATGAAACTACTTTTATCGCGTGAATCTCATCAAACTTCAATCGATCAGTTTCGACGTGCGATATGAGACCCGCACCGTTAGATTTGATTTCACAATGCGAACGATCAGAATTAGTTTTGGAGTTGCGGGGAAAAGTAAGGTGGGACCGGTCTTTAAGATGGGTCGTTGATCTAATAGAAATGATCAACAGTCACGGCTTAACGCGACGGAGAATGGTGGGGCATGAGGCTGGTTCATCGCGCCTAGTATGGACTGTTGGATTAGGAATATAAAGATGATCGAAGGGTGATGGATGAATGCGAGGGCGTCAGGTTTATGTATTAGATAATGAGTCTTTTATATATAAAAGGAGTTTATATATAGGTTTAAAATGTATGGGGGCGGGTTAATACAAGTTTGAACTTTGATTTTTGTATTTTATTTTATTATATAGTTTTAGATTATTTGAAGGTCCAAAACTATAAGAGATCGAGATATTTCATTATGGATAATTTTTATGTCATAGGATAGTTTCGAGATTTAATTTAAACATGTGAATAATAACTTTGACATAAAAAGCTTATAATAAGGGGTTTTTTGGGATAATTAATAAAAAGGAGTTATATTAATAGGACTAGGACTTTCTATAGGGAATTAATAAAATAAGTTAGGTGTTAATATGAAAAGGGACAATAAATACTCAAAAATTCATAAATAAAACTAAGGAAAGTGAAAATTAGAGTAAATTTTCATTTTCATAACTCACTCACTTTTACTTAGTATATCATGTTTTTTGAGGGTTTTATGCTTTGTAAAGTGGAGGGAGTTAATCAAATGGGTCTTAAGCATCATTAAGTAAAAATGGGGTCTTTACTTATGATTTTTCATGGTAATGAATGCATGAATGGAAAATGATGCGATTTTTGGGATTAATATAGAAACTTAACACTTTCAACTAGTCAGTCATTGAGCCTTGGGTCCGGTCCCAACAGAAGTTAGGGAAATGCCATGAGTCTCTTTGACTGATAGTCTAGAATGTCAAATAGCTATGGGGAGGGGAAATTAGTTATTGTAGCCTGGTGAAATATATTTACAATGGATTTCCCACCTTCTTCTTCCTACCCAATCATATCTTCTAACATTTTTTCTTCTATTTTGATCAGGTGCATTTGAGCTAGCAACCTTACAACATTTTATTCTTTTAAAAGCAGTAAAACTGTTTAATTCTAAGCTTATTTCATCCAAGAATCCACATTAAACTGTTGAATTCTTTTATTCTCTACCTAACTATTGAATTGTTAGGATTAAACTGTCTGACAACTCTTTATTCTCTATATAAAACAAGAGAATTGAAACATGACAAGTCAAGATTAAGCAGTTCATCTCAAACAAGTAAATTGAAACATGACAAGTCAAGATTAAGCAGTTCAACTCATCATGGATTATGGAATTTATTGACACTCTGCTATAATCAACTGCAAAATGTAAAAGTAGTGGCATTTAGACTTGCACACTTTCATGTTTTATTCATCTTTTTTCTTTTGGGGTATATTGTTTTTTCTAAGTCCTTTGATTTTTCTTTTAAGACTTTTACCCTCTTTTTGATTTTTTTATTTTTTTTACAAAATATGGGAAACACCTAGTAGAAAGAAAAGTTTGTACATATTTACACAACTATCATCAGTCAATTCAAAATTATGAATCCTATATTTATAGGTTACTAACATCGGCTTCACTTGGGGATGGCATTTCCTGGTGAAATTTCAAGAACTTTGAGATCAGTAGCCTTCAACTTTAACCTTGATGATCCTGTAATTGTCTGATTTCTGCAACAATTTATACTTATGATATTTCATACTGCAAAGCTTAGGGCCTTCTCTTCGGGCTTCAACTTTATAGATAAAATCTCCAATCCAATCTACACATTTGCAATGAATATTTACACTGATAAAAGTCAATGAATTTAACTGATGATTGATTCAAAAGAATAGTAGTGTTTCAGCATCCTACCATTCACTGGTCCTTGAAGTTCAGTTCCATCCAAATTCTTGATGAAAAAAGAATTGTCACCTCTGTAACCATATATCACATAAGGTCCTTGCCATAGAAAGTCAAACTTTACATGTTTACCTTTGTCCTCTCTTCTTGAATCCCATCTCAAAACTTGATCTCCAACGAAAAAATCATCTTCTTTACTTCTTTTGTCAAAAATCTTTTTAATTTTATCATGTAAAACTTCTGATCTTTCATAAATTTCCTCCCTTGTTTGTTGGAGATGCATGGTTTCATTAATTCTTTGTTGAATATCATTTGTTTCCACCTGTGATTCCTGAATGATCTTCATGACTGGTACACCCAAGGAAGAGGGGAAAATTGCATCCATTCCATAAACAATCTAGTAAGGTGAAGTTCCAATAGACTTCTTAGTGGTAAGTCTATCAGCCCATAAGGCATAGACTAGCTTTCTGTTCCAGGTCTTTTTGTTATCTTGAAGTAATTTTTTAATGATATTGACTAAGCTTTTGTTTGAAAATTCAGCTAAACCATTACCCTGGGGATAATAAGCAGTAGAATGTCCCAAGGTAATATGGTATTTGTGACAGAAAGAAATCATTTTCTTGGATTTGAATGCAGCTGCATTGTCAGGAATTATTTTATGTGGGCATCCAAATCTCAACATATTACTTTCTATAAATGAGATTATACCTGAATCAGTGACTTGCCTAGTGGGAACAACTTCTATCCACTTGGTAAAATAATCTGTAGCAGTTAAAATCCATTTATGTTGGCCTGAGGATGGAGGGTGGATTTCACCAATGAAGTCTAACCTCCATTGTTGAAATGGCTTTTCAATAGATATAGGCTTAAGAGGTAAGGGCAATAGTTTCTTTTTCCCTTCAAAAATCTGACATTTGTGACAGGAGGTAACAAATTTCTTGACATCAGAAAATAAAGTTGGCCAGAAGAAACCAACTCTCAGTATTTTGTCTGTTGTACTCTTCCAGTATAAGTGGCATCCACAATCACCTACATGAAATTTCTCGAGAATTTTGTCAGCCTCTGATTTTAATAAACAATTTAGTAAAATCCCACTACTTTCTTTCCAATAAAGTGCATTATTTAATATACAAAACCTCATTGCTTTTTGTTTGATGAATCTGGCTTTGGTTTTAGTTAATCCAAGAGGAGCTTGTAAATTTATGAGTACAAAGATAATATCAGAGTACCATGGTGAGTCTAGATAGGCCTCACTGATCAATGGAGTCGCCATCTCTTCCTGGTCATCTATTTGTGCAATGAAATTTATGTCTAGAGCATTACAATTAGATTCAGCGATCAATCTGGCCAAACCCTGTCCTTTAATGAGATTTGTTGGTTTAATTTCCATATCATACTCAAGGATAGCGGCAATCCACTTTCCTCTCCTACCATCAGATCCTTCTTGTGTTAAAATATATTTGACTACAGCATTGGGGACATATGCAATGATATGGGAGTGGAGTATGTAAACTCTGAAATCTTTTAGAGCTTTGACCAAGGCTAAAGCTTGTTTTTCCATTATATTGTACTTCAGAGGTGCATCTCTAAGTGATTTACTAAAAAATGCAATTGGTTGTTCAAAACCTTGATTGTTTTTCTGCAGTAGAACTGCAGCTATGGTATGTTCTGAGGCAAATGAAAAGATTATGAAATCCTTTGTATAATCTGGGCTAATTAAGACTGGTGCTTTTGTCAAGGCCTGTTTTATGGATTCAAAAGATTGTTTGGCTTTAACATTCCATTTTATTGCAGAGTCCTTTTTAAGCATATTGTTGAGTTCTTTTATGATTTCAGCCAGGTTAGAGATGAATATTCTCAAAAAATTGATTTTACCCAAGAATGCTTGAAGTTCTTTAATGTTTCTTGGTGGTTGAATGTTTAAAATAGCTTCAATTCTTGCAGGGTCTATCCTAATGCCTTCCTTGGAGATTATGTGTCCTAACAGTTTTCTTTCTTCTACTCCGAAAAGAGTCTTTTTAGGATTTAAGGATATACCATATTTTCTACACTTGATAAAGACTTGTCTGAGGTGATCCAAATGTTCATCATTTGTTTTTGAAAAGATAGTAATATCATCAAGATAGATAACTAAAAATTCATGGATTTCCTTGGCAAAGGCAATATCCATGGCCCTCTGAAAGGTAGCTCTTGCATTTTTCAATCCAAAAGGCATTTTCACATACATGAAAGTGCCCCAATGAGTAGTAAAGGCAGTTTTAGTTTGATCATCTTTATGAACTAGAATTTGGTTATAACCAGAGAAACCATCTAATAACGAAATCCTTGAAGAACCTGCAACCCTCTGCAAAATATGGTCCATTTTGTGCAAGGGGTAATTGTCTTTCAAAGACACTTTATTGAGATTTCTAAAGTCTATACACAGTCGAATTTCTCATGTTTTCTTTCTGGTGGGCACTAAGTTAGAAATCCAATCAGAATACCTGACTAGTGCAATTATTTGTGCATCAAACATTCTTTTAACCTCTTTTTCGATTAAAGGTAACAAAATTGGATTAATCCTTCTTAATTTTTGTTGAAAAGGTTTTTGATTTTCTTTCAAAGGAATCTTATGTTGAATTATGTCTTTGTTGTAAATTTTTAAATCTTCGTAACCCCATGCAAAAACATCCTAGTATTCTTTCAAAAGTTCTATATATTTAACCTTTTCTTCTGATGGTAAGGATTTTGATAATTTGATCAATTTTGGTTTTTCATTTTTTCCTATGTTACATTCTTCAATATCAGACTTGATTGGTTCCATTTTTGGCCTTTTGGGCACATCATTGGAATCAAACAAGTCTTCTAAGGGAGTCAAACCTCTGGGTAAAATGTTATGTTTTAAATCTATCAAATCTGGTTCATCTTGCATCATTTCCTCTATATCTATTTTTTCCAAGTCATCTATATCTGATTGAGTAAATACAGTTGGATTTTTATATTTATGTGCATCTACACTATTGATCTCACAGTTAAAATTATCATCTACATTACATTCTAAATCTAGACTATCATTAGTGTCTATCTTACAGTTTTGGAATTCTTCCTTGTTGTTCAGAAAATTGAAAATTTGTTCCTCTTCAGAGAAAATCTGCAAGTATTTAACATTGTTAGGAACAATGGGTCTGTATTTTACTTCAGCAATATATCTATGCGTTAGTTGAAAAGGCAAATTACAGGGGCTAGCAAAAGTTGCTAGACAATGTGCTTGCACATTCTGATTTCTGAGAATAATAGCAAACTTAGACTCTAGTAAATCATCAACCAAGTCAATTGCTGCATCTCTATATCTGGCTAATCTAGGATTATGAACAAAATATTCACCGTTTATTTGCTTAATGACTAATTCTGAATCACCCATGATTAAAATTCTTTTACCTCCTAAGTTTCTGATCATTTGAAGGCCTAAGATCAATGCTTCATACTCTGCCATGTTATTAGTGCATTTAAAGTTGAGTCTGAAGGCATGTCCTTCCGAATGACTGGTTTCCATGTTGGTGATCCATACTCCAGCTCATGCCCCTGTCTTGTTCAATGAGCCATCAAAATCTAAATGCCAAAGGGCTTCATGAAATATATTGTCATTGTTTGGTTCAGGTTTTTGTTAATCAATTCAGTTTGGATATCATCATTATCAAAGTTGCATAAAATGAAAGAGTCAAGGTCAGTTGGGGTTGAATAGATGGGATAATTTATGGACCTTTCTGCATTACTAACCATGTATTTCATCAGAGTTTCTCTGTAAAGTTTTTTGGGTTGTCCAAACACTGTGATAGTAGCAAAACTCATGTCTATTTGTAGAGATCTCTGCAACTTAGCTCCCCATGAGCGAGAAAGAAGCATACCATACTTAGGTGGGATGTCTGCTACTACAATATCCATGATCATACTTTTACCTGGGTATTGAACTAAATTTACACACAAATCTTTTATTAATCCAATGCACTTAACTTTAGATGAATCAAATGAGAACAAGTCTTTATATGGCCTAGTTATTTCTAGATTCAGAGTTTCCATAATAGCTTTTGGCATTAAATTGTGGGAAGCTCCTAAGTCTAACATTGCATTGCGTAATATCTGATCGTGAATTGTGAGACTAATGTAAAAAGGAGGGATTGCTCCATCAGCATGTGTACCATTCACATCAGGACCAAAAATTAACTCAGGCTAATCATCATTTAGATTGATTGAATCCTCACCATCATTCATGTTTAAAGTTTCATTAATGGTTGATTTATACAAGTCATTTTTTACTAATTCTGTTAAAGGAATTGGTATTTTCAACTTGGATATTTCAGCTTGAATGTTGAATGCTGGTTGAGATTTACTAATCTGTAGAAGTTCATCCTTTGTGATTGTTAACTGAGTGGATTTTTCTTGAGTTTCAACAGTTTTACCTTTAGCCTGAGTTTTTCTTTTATCTTCTGTTTGAGTTTCATGATTTCTACTGTCTTTGATTATTTTTTCAGGAACAGTTTGAGTGGCAGCAGATGCTTTGTCAGATCTGGAATTTTCAGCAGAAGATTTAGGATTTGATGATCTGGAGTCAACTAGATTCTTTTTTGGATCAGTAACTGTTGTTTTTGCTGAATTAGTGGCCTTTGTAGTATTAGCCTTTTGGGAATATTTGGAGGATTGGGCCACCTCATCAGTGATATCAACAATCTTTGAACTAGACTGTTTTTAGGACTGGGTGGGTTCGAATTTTGCTTGTTCTCTCTTGGAAGAATTTGCAAAATTTTGTTTTGGGAGCCTCTACATTCTTTCTGTTTTGATTTTGTTGAGTTGGACCATTGTTTTTAGTAGAAGGCTCATTTGTTTTCTTGCTCCTAAGGTTATACTGGCTGTGAATTTCAATGATTGTGAAGTCATAACCTTGCTTATAGTCAAAGGATTCACCAGATTCTACTTTGAACTGTTGAAGCTCAAAGAGTTCTTGATCCTCCTGAGTGAGGAAAATTGTATTACTCTCATCTATGCCCATAACTATGTTGATGTCTTCCTCATCCTCAACATTGTTTTGAGAACTTTCAGCGTAATTCCCTTGAAAAGGGAGCCTAATGTTTTGATCTGGAGAAGGTACCTTACCTTTTCCTGGATTGTTGTTTTTTCTGTAGTTGGGATTTCTGATTTGGGGTTGGTTATCCCATTGCGGTTTTTTCTCAATGTGGTCTAATCTCTCAACTACTCTTTCTAAAGTTTTGGCAGTAAGATCAAATTTACCATCTAAGCTTGAATTCTCTTCTTTGATGGTGACTCTCCTGTCATTTCTAAGTGTGGCTTTTTTGGCTAGGATATTGATTTCTACACCAACAACATCTAGTTGCATCTGTTCTAAAATTTCAGCATTTCTTTCTCTTAATTGATATGCCATGTCTGGATCAAATCCATCAGGAAATTTTAGAATCATTGAATAGGGGGTAGGTTTAAGATCAACAGGGATGGCATTATAAACACTGTTATATCTAGTGAAATAATCCTGGACAGACTCATTAGGAGCTCTTTTAACAGCATCAAACTTGGATAAAATTTGCAGGGGATTCTTTTTCTTTTCCCATTTATTTAGGAAAGCTCTATGAAATGCAACTAAATCTACTATACTACCAGCACCTAAATTTCTAAACCATGTTTTAACTTCTCCAGTTAAGCTTTGAGCAAACAACCTCATTCGGACATCAGATTCATCTATCTCATAAATTTCACAAAAATCATTCATTCTGGTGATATGTTGTTGTGCAGTAAAAGGTGAAAAATTATCAAACAATGGGATATCCTTTTGGTAATTTTGGGCCATGTCATGGAGGTTTTGGGGTAAAACTAGAGGAGCATATCTTGCAGCCATGATTTGAAGTTTTCCTGAACTAGGAGGTATAACAGTGACTATAGGAACAGTGTTGGATATGACAGCTGATGTGCTGAAAGCTGGATTTGAAGAACTTGGAAAAGATGTTGATATATGTATGGAACTGGATGGAAAAAATGTAGTGCTTATAAAATTGGTGGATGTAATGGGCTGAGTGAATGATGGAAAAAATATCATAGGCTGCAAAGGGAACTCAGGAATAAATGGTTCTGTGGATGAACTTGCAGTGGCTTGAGGGTATGATGAATATATGATCCTAGGCTGCAAAGGCAACTCAGGACTGAAAGGCTCTGTAGGTGAACTGACAATGGAGTCTAAAAATGAAGTGGCAGCGTACAGAGTTGAATCTGCTGCTGGAAAAACTGTGGTGTATAAATGAGACACTGGAGGTTTAAATTGAGACAAAAAATTGGCTAATTTAATAGCTTCATCAACATCTTTAATTCGTGTAACATTAACCCTTTCTACTGGACTTTGAATTTCAGATTTGTCTGATTTTATTGATGCTGAAATAATTTTCTGTTTCTCATTCACAAAATTAGTAAAAACAGGATCTATAATACTTTCCTTTAAATCAGTTTCAGATTTATTTCTAAATAATGAATTTTCAAACTTGAAATCAAATTCAATATCGGTTAAACTCACTAATTCTTTGGGTAAGGAATTAGCTTTTCTCAAGGGCACTTCAGCTTCTAAACTATCACTTTGTTTTTTCTTTTTATTTTTACCAATCTTTTCTGGGTTATCTACTATTACAGCAGGCTTAGGATCCGAGTTAGACCTGGTATAGTAGGTTTTCCTAGAAGCCATAATGTCTATTTATTAATACCCACAACCTTTAAAGTTAATCTTAAAGTATAAAATATAGATTTAAAATCTTCCTTCAAGATTAAATTTAAAACTGGAGAGTGGTTAGTTCCCTAGTATGGTCGCCAGTATGTTATCACCCTAGTAATTCTCAGGTTGTGGGATGAGGATTTATAGTTGAAGAAAACCAGGGGTAACCAAAAACCTACTTTTGAAATTCAGGATCTAGCCATCCTAAATTCAGTAGAGTGATCTCTCCTCAAGATTTAGCTTGATTTTGTTATAAGATTTTAGGCTAGTTATAAAAGGACAATTGGTTTGGTTTGAATGTTTGGTGGGAATAAAAGGTACTTCAAGGTAAACCACAGAGGGATCTACCAGACCATTGGGCTATGGAGTCAATTTCTTTGCAAGAAGAGCTAGGAAATAAGGTCAAAAGAGAAAATGTACTAAGGGCAGGGTAGATGACCTTCAAAGGGTTTGGAAATAGACTTTTCGATGAAATGGTAAGATCTAAACAAAAGGGCAATGAAGGATCCTTAAGTTATGGAAAAGAAGATGAAATAAAGGGTTCTGTTGTCGCACAGATTGTCTAGGCACCGCGACAACGGCTCAGATTGGGGGCTGTCACCTTTATCCCCAATCTCTCTATTCAAGCTGTCTCCTTGCAAGCTAAGGGAGGTAGACCCTTTTATAAATGAAGATAACAAATCCAGGAGACACAGCTAAAACATCGAATACTTGATAGAAATAAACGAGATTCCACAGATCTAAATTAGATTTCACGCTGGAGACCAGTGCCTTATGGAGTCAAACAAGATCTCGTTATGCAATTATAAACCAGTAAATGATGACTAACTGCTGCTTATTAAACCACGATTGATCACGATGATATTTTCTTGAAAATGCCACAACCGACAATAACATGAGAATGCCAGATTTCCGAAAAATAAGATATTCCAATTATAACCCAGTTCGACAATCAAAATGTTCTATAGTCAAACTTTTAGATAAAAACAAAATTAGCACATTTGACTATTGAAATTTTGAAATTTTTTTATATTTTTGTATTTTATATTTTTTTAGGATTTTTGAAATTTTTTATATTTTTTTATTATTTTTTTTGAATTAAAAAAAAAAAAAATCTAAAACTAAACTAAGAATAAATTAAAATTTAAAATCTAAAGCTAAAGTTAAAATTAGACTAAACTAAATTAGATCTAATCTATATCTAAAATAAAACAAATTTAAAACAAAAGTCTATTTAAAATTATATCTAAACTAAATGAAAGCAATATTTAACTTTAAACTAAAACTAACATAACACAAAAAAATAAAAAAATTTGTCGTCCAAGCCGTCAGCTTAACCTGCGTGGGCATTTCTTCTCCCGCCGTCTCCTCTCAGCTCCGTCCACCTGCAAACGACAACAGTAGAAAACAAACGCATACACTATCAAATCATAAAACCCGCGGTTCGATCTCTGTATAGTTTCAGATTTTCGTTTAGAAGTTAGCGTAAGTTTCATTTTTGTTCGATTTTACAGTTAGAGTTTTTGTTTAATTCGACTATAGTGTAAGTTCGATTTTTTTTTTATTTCGATTAAATAATCTTTGTGTAGATTTTAGATGTAGTTTGTATTTTTTCTTTTTAGATTCAGATTCTAAAGGTTAGCGTTAGTTTAGATATTAAATAGATTTCGACTTTTTTTATTTTTATTTTTATTTTTTTGTGTTATGTTAGTTTTAGTTTAAAGTTAAATATTGCTTTCATTTAGTTTAGATATAATTTTAAATAGACTTTTGTTTTAAATTTGTTTTATTTTAGATATAGATTAGATCTAATTTAGTTTAGTTTAATTTTAACTTTAGTTTTAGATTTTAAATTTTAATTTATTCTTAGTTTAGTTTTAACTTAGATTTAGATTTTTAGATTCAAAAAATATTAAAAAATAATAAAAAAATTTCCAAAAATCCTAAAAAAATATAAAATACAAAAATATAAAAAAATTTCAAAATTTCAATAGTCAAATGTGCTAATTTTGTTTTTATCTAAAGTTTTTGACTATAGAACATTTTGATTGTCGAACTGGGTTATAATTGGAATATCTTATTTTTCGGAAATATGGCATTCTCATGTTATTGTCGGTTGTGGCATTTTTAAGAAAAAATCATTGTGATCAATCGTGGTTTAATAAGCAGCATTTAGTCATCATTTACTGGTTTATAATTGCATAACGAGATCTTGTTTGACTCCATAAGGCACTGGTCTCCAGCGTGAAATCTAATTTAGATCTGTGGAATCTCGTTTATTTCTATCAAGTATTTGATGTTTTAACTGTGTCTCCTGGATTTGTTATCTTCATTTATAAAAGGATCTACCTCCCTTAGCTTGCAAGGAGACAGCTTAAATAGAGAGATTGGGGATAAAGGTGACAACCCCCAATCTGAGCCGTTGTTGCGGTGCCTGGACAATCTGTGCGACAACAGGGTCAAAAGGGACTAAGTGCAGTTAAGGATTCTTAAGTCCAGATATCAACAGAAAACATATCAATGAATAACTAGTAAAAAACAAGGAGCTTTTGACACTAATCCTATATATACTATCCTAATCAATCATTTAAGACAGAAAACATGTAAATGTATGTATGGAACTTTAAAAATATAAACAGTGAAAACAGGAAAATACTTGACTTATCTGATCAACACAAGAATCTTGAGTTATGATGTCTGTTTGACTTAGTTCCAGTCTGCTGCTTTACAAATCGACTCACACAAACTCCCAATGTATTCAGCAAAAATGTCTATAGTAGTCTTGACAGATTTTATTCCACACTTAAACACTTCATAAAATGAAGTATTTATACAAAATTATTACAAATATCTGAGAGACATGTAGGAATATCTCTAGGAGAAAATAAAGATTATTACATAAAAAAATAGGGACAGTTGCAAAACAAACTGGCAAGCTATCCTCTTATCAAGAAAAAATAGGACTAATTGATCCTATCAAAATTGATTTGTTGCTTTGTTGTAGATGATTGCTGGCACTTGGAAAAATATATTTTTAGAAGATAGCTTAGAAGACAATCTTTCTAATTACACTCTTCAACCTGTGCTTCACTTCTGGCTGTCCATTTATTACTCTACTGCTGTAAAATGAAGAATTACGACAATAAAAATTGAGTTGACTGTTTTATTCGTGGATACTCTTTGACTCTGCTTATTCACCTGATACACTTTCACTGCAATATTTACCCTTTGATAACTGTAAAAATGAAAAAAACTGACTGCATTTGTTCTGCTCTGTTTGCATGCTGTTATATCCAGTCAGTAAATCCCTGCCACTGCTCTGCACTGGGTATTTTCGTACCTTTCAACTTCCTGTAACTCTCATCAGCATCAGTGTATTTTGCAAAGTTTGGTTTTATAACAAACATGTGTTTGATTTCATTCTGTAAAAAGAACAAATCTTCAAAATATTGTAAAACCACCTTACCAGTTGGGGAACCTTGTGGTAAAGGTTTATTCACCTGTTCTTTGGCATGTGCTCTGATTTTTTTGTCATAATCAGTCTGAATCATCAACTTTTCATGGAAACCATGTATATCTGGAAGACCTGCTTGGCTTAGCATTGTGTATTTGGTCATGAATTTTGTGATTGATAAGTTCATGGCTTCACATTTTTCTTCTAAGTTGTTCATGATATTTCTTTTGGTTAGGACTTTCCTGATTTGCAGAATTGTCTCAGTCCTGTAATGAATGTTTAATGCCTCCAATTCAACTCTATTCTTGTTGTTCAAGAATCCAATAAGCCTTATAGCTTGTGAAGGTTTATCTGCAAGCTCTATTTTAGTTTTCCGAATTTCTGCCAGTGCTGCTTGCAATAAATCTCTTTGCTCATAGATAATCTGTATTGAGGGCCACTGTAAATGAATAGCTTGAATTATATTATTCCATAGGTAGTTTTTGATATATGTTACCTGTTCACTAAAGTTTACTTCTTTCTGTAAACTCTTCACTTGTTCTTCTAAGGCCTTTGCTCTCTGTTCATGTCCCTTAGATGTGATTAAAGCATTCTTGTATGAGGATTCGAGATCTTTATTTGCTTTCTTTAAATTATTGATCTCATGGTTCTTAAAGGACATTTCTTCCATAGATTTAACTGTCTGTTGTACCTGTTGCTTGTTGTACCTGTGTTGTTGATGATTCTATGGCTAAGGTATCTATAGATTGTACTGACACTGCAGTTGCCAATACTCTTTTTGGTGCCAAGTGCTCTGCCAGTGTAGAAGGAACAGTTGTACTCACCATTGGAATGACTGTAGGAATAGGAGAAATATTTGTTTCTTTCAATGTTTCTTTTTCTTTTATGAGGGTCTCTATCTGATTCTCCATATCTTTGATTTGAGGAGTCATTTTCAGTATTAACTGCATCATCTCATCCTTTTCTTTTTGTTGTTGTAGGATTTCCTTGACTTGTGGATGTTCATTCTGTGGAAGTTTCAATTGCTTTCTTAAGGCTGCAATGTCTTCATTCTTTTGCTTTATGAGTGCTTGAGCAACCTGAATGTTTAAAGGATCTACTCCAGTCTGTATAACCAAGTCTTCCAAGGACTTGATCCTTAGGTCCTTAGCATGTAAAGAGGCTTTGTCTAGACTCATCTGATCTTGCAAGTAAGACACAGTTTTTTGCAACATAGTTGTACTCATAGTTTTGGTTATTACTTTAGAATAAAGCATTTCTGTGGTGCTTCTATGAAATTCTATTTGATCCAATTCATGTATTGTATCAGCATCCACTTCTACATCTGTTTTGGTGTAATCTGAAACTGATTTTGGGTCTGCAACTGTTGGTTTAAGGAATGACATGATCATCTTATTTGTGGAGTAGTCAAAAGCTATCAACAACCTGTGTTTATTCCCTGGCTTTTCTTTGAGAAATTGGGAATAAACTTCATTTTTAATCTCCTCATTTTTCTCTTTGATCTATTTGTATTTTTTCTGAATGTCAGAGTCTGTTCTCTCTGTTGCTTTGGAAGAGGAGGGAGCTTCTGAATTCACCTGCTTTTCAACCATTTCTTTGCCCTGTTACAACACTATATAATGTTACAACACGGGCTACGATCAGATCCGAGTGAGGGACCAGGATGTCCCCAAGACGGCCTTCAGATGTCATTGCGACCATTTTGAGTTTTTGGTGACGCCCTTCGGGCTAACCAATGCACCGGCCACCTTCTAGTCCTGCATGAACCACATATTCTGTGGTCAGTTGAGGAAGTTCGTGCTGGTATTTTTCAATGATATCCTCATATACAAACGCACTTGGGAGGATCACATGCATCAGCTTGAGGCTGTACTGCGTATCTTGGAAGAGCATCATTTCTACGCTAAGCTCTCCAAGTGCGAGTTTGGCTTGATATAGATGCTCTATTTGGGGCATATCATTGGTGTCGATAGAGTGACGGTCCACGAAGAGAAGATCTGGGTCATTCGGGAATGGCTAGAGCCAAGGAATGTGACAGAACTCCGGGGGTTTGCAAGGATCTGCACCCACTACTGGAAATTTGTCAAGGGTTTCCCAACCTTCTGCAGCCCTCACAGACCTTACCAAAAAGGGGGCATTCAGTTGGACGGACACAACGCAGAGGGCCTTTGACAAGCTCAAGGAGGTGACGAGCAATTGCCCGATATTAGCTTTGCCAGATTTCACACATCCCTTCATCTTGGAGTGTGATGCTTCAGGAGAGGGAGTGGGCGCAGTTTTGATGCAGGGAGGACACCCCATAGCTTTCGAGAGCAGAAAGTTGTTGCCGCATGAAAGGTTGTATCCTATATACGACAACAACCTCTGATTTTTCCTAGAGCAGAAGCAGTTGCAAGAGAGGCTGCAAAAGTGGGTCAGTGAGATCCAGACATATGACTCTGACATTAATTATGTCAAAGGGAAGAACAACGTGGTGGCCAATGCTCCATCCCGCAGATTGGCAACGTTGTCTTTGATGAGTATAGACACGGATTGGAGGGCTCAGTTGTTGTTAGAGTACTCCAAGGACCGTTCTTCCTATGAGGTGTTGGATGGCCAGATCACAGATGACAGGTACAGGGTGATGGATGAGGTCATTTACTTTAGGGACAGGATCTTCTTGATTGGAGATTCTCAACTCAAGGAGAAGATACTGCGTGCCTCCCATGGCTCACCATTGACGGGTCATCAGGGATTCACGAAGACTTACAGGGCCATCAGGGAGAGGTTCTCGTGGAGAGGCCTCAAGGAGGACATAATCTGGCATGTCAAGGAGTGCAAGGTATGTCAGAGTAACAAGGGGGAGATGAGTCACCCAGCTGGACTACTATAGCCGCTTCCCATTCTTGAAGGAAAGTGGGAAAGCATTTCGATGGACTTCATCACTCGGTTGCTCACAGTGCACGGCAAGGACTGCATCTTTGTCGTCGTTGATCGACTAACAAAGTATACTCATTTTTTCGCCATATCCACACGATACACAGCAACACAGGTGGCAGAGCCGTTCTTCAGGGATGTTTTCAGATTGCATTGTCTCTCGAAGACCATAGTCAGTGACAGGGACAACGATTTCATGGGTGGGTTTTGGCAGAAGCTCTTTCGTTTGGTGGGCACAGAATTGACTCCAAGTACTAGCTATCACCCTTAGACGGACAGGCAGACAGAGATAGTGAACAATTGGCTTGAAGGCAACTTGTGAAACTATGTCACAAGGTAGCAAAAGGCATGCCTGCGTTGGCTGGATTTGGGAGAATACTACTACAACTCCACTTTCCACATGTCTATCGGTATGTCTCTGTTTTATGCTTTGTATGGTTATCATGCTCTGACTTTTGTTGATGTCATGTTTGGAGCTAGCAAGGCCCCCAGGGCCAAGGATTGGATCCAAGAGAGTCAGGATATACTCCGGGCTCTTAAGGATAACTTAGCCACAGCACAGAACCAGCTGAAGTTGTATGCCGACAAAGGACGAGTAGAGAGGCACTTTGAGGTAGGGGACTTGGTCTACTTACGACTTCAGCCATACCGGCAGTCCACCCTGAAACAGAAGGGGGACGAGAATCTCAAGCCCAGCTTCTATGGGCCTTATAGGGTGGTCCCCAGGATAGGGGAGGTTGCGCATGTGTTGGAGTTGCCCACAAGTAGCAGGATCCACAACATCTTCCATGTATCATGCCTGAAAAATGCATTGGGGCAGCAGGTGACTGCAACAGAGGAGCTTCCGCCTACAGATGATGAGGGGCATTTGGTGTTACAACCAGAAGCCATCATTGCCACCAGGGAGAGACAGCTAAGGAGCAGGACAGTTAGGGAGTACTTGGTGAGGTGGAGGAATTTGCCGGATGAGGATGCCACTTGTGAGAGTGAGAAGATTTTGCAACATCTGCCTTTGTAGTTGCTTGAGGACAAGCAACATTTTGGCGGGGAGGACTATAATATTCCCAATTAGCAGCAGCTAATTGGCAATATTAATTTTGTTCAATTTTTCCTTTCTAAAGTTAGTGAGTCAACAAAGGGGGTGATGGGACCCATAACCCACACTTGGGAAATAATAATTGGTAGCGCGGGACCCAGGAGGGCCAAGTGACAACGCAGGGAAGGTGCAGCATGAAGGCAGCATGGGCCAGCCAGCGCAGTTGCAGGGACAGCGTGGCCAAGGAGGGACAGCGCAGATGAGTGGGGTCCGAGGGGGAGCTAGGCTCTCAAGCATAAAAGGGAGAGGAGGCTCACCATTCAATCATTCTATTATGCAGCTTCTGATTTTCTGTCTTTTGACATTGAGTACGCTTTTGTTTTTGAGAAAAGTCTGCAAGTGTGCAGGTGTCTCCAAGTGGAGATCCCAACCTCAGCCTCGGGGGACTTCGAGTGCCTGCTCAGGTGAGGAGATCCACCATTGTTTTTCAGGGCTTAACATTCAACATCCTTGAACCAGGAGCACGCACTCACTTAGACAGCGCAATACCTCTAGGAGATTACGTAGTCTTGAGAGGAGGCAGCACCGAGAGAGAAGGGAAGTCGGAGATTTCAATCCGGGAGCGTTGTGAAGGGATCAGCCCTTCACAAATCATCTTCTATAGGAGGAGGAGGCCATCAGTTGCAGTCTATTAGTTCAGGTCAAGCGTAGTCACCTGGAGTGCGTGATTTTCCAAGGGAGGTCAATTTCCAGGCTTGGCCATTCCGGGATTCTTTCCTGGGTTTTAATGGGTTATTGGAGGAGAGCTTTGTTATGAATCTAATTCATAACTTAAGTATTAAATATAGTCATTAATAGAATAAATAGAAATAAATGTAATTACTAAATAATCAGTTAGGATTATGTTAAATAGTCATTAGGTTAATGAAAAGGCATGTCTAAAAGACATGCCCATTCGTGAAAAGGTACCTGCAGGGGTATAAAAGCGGGACCTCATTGTAATCATTCAATCATGTCATATCTTATCAATAAAATATTATTATTATAAATACCTCTTGTGTATTTTTATAATTAAAGCTATTTATGCTATCAAAGTCAACAAGCATACAAGTCTTCCGCTACAGTATTCAAATATACAGCTTCCGCTGTTACAATGGTATCGGAGCCATATTGTGGACAGGTTGAAGGAATGGCACACAACGTCGTTCTACAAGCCTACGAACGTAGTTTACAAGCTCGAGCACATTATTTACCATATAATGTGCCATTACGTCAAGATCCCAAAAGAATTGAAATAATTGGAAAAATGCTAGAAAAGCTTGAGAAGTTACTTGCAAAATATCCTGCAGTAGACCATAATAAAAAAGATGAAAAATGCAGTAATAATAATAAAGCAGTTAGTTTTGCTAAAGGGAAATCAAGTAAAAAATCCATGGAAAAGTCAACCAAATATATTCCCCCACCAATGCGTAATAAAAGTAAAAAGGTAGAAAATTGTTGGAAATGTGGAGATCAATATTTCGCAGGACATATATGTGCCTTTATGGGTAATGCCACCAGATATAAAACGGCATATTTGGTAGTGGATAAAATAACTGATCCCTCCATTTCTCTAAATCATCAAAGGCTGCAAACCAGCAACGTTGATGAAACTATAAGGAACCAGAACCTTAGTTACGGTGGTGATAGAAGGGTCTTGTTAGCAGGTGATGATGCAACTAAAACATCTAAAGGACAGTGTTCTATGCTGCATGTTGAAAAACACTATGCAGAACCATATTCTGAAGTGCGCTCTAAAGCTATTGCATTAGAAACAGAGGTGCTTCCTTCAATGGATGAAGTCAAAATTCCAACAGATGATTATAGCTCTAAAGATAGTCTTCTACGTCAAATGTCTCTAAATACTGCAATCCTTATTGGTGACTGTGACAACATTAGAGATATTGATTATAAAGTAAATGAAAAATTAGTTTCACTTGCTGAAAAGATTAGTTCAGATTCTACCCAGATTCTCAAAAATGAGTCTATGTTAGATGCTAGAGATAGAAGGACAAGGGCTGGTTGTCAAATTCCAGAGGAAGTAGATATTGCTAAAAATTCTCATGCTAGTTCTGGAAAGCTAGAATGCGTGGAAAAACTGGGGTGTAATATCCTTCCGGAAGTGGATATAAATGACATCATCAACGGAGAAATGTCGGCACTTACTGATGAGCATGGCCTGCCTATCATAATAAAAAAAGATGGGTTCTACACCAGGGCCAACCATCACAAGACAGAGACGTTGTCTTCCTCTTATATTCCCAAAGTCGAATACATTGCTCAAAGACGTAGAACAGCAACAGATGAATTTAGTCGACAAGGTCGAGTTAATGTTATGCTAGCACAACGATTGGAGTTGTTGGCAGAAGTTGAGAGGCTTGCAAAAACATTGGATCTGCCTGAAGATGTTGGGAATACATGTGAAAATGTAGGATATTTCTGGCTTTTGCATGTTTATTCTCGGCGAGAACACATTCTTGCTGCCTATGAAAGTAATCAGGACAAAGCTCATTTTGTGGAAGACAGATTCCCATTCAAGGAGTTCTTCTCAGACACACCTCAACCAATATTCACAGGCTTGTTCCTTGGAAGAGACATGCGTGCAGCAAAAGGTTGCTTCCGCCATTCGACTACCATGTTTCAAGTTCCTTGGAATGGTATGCCCATGGTTTCTGGAAATTCAGGAAAACCCACCACACAAAAATCTGTAAAACCTCCTGTAGATACACGTGAAAATTTAGGAAAACCTTTAAATCATGATGTGTCGAAAATTACCAATGAGGAAACGGCTATTCCCAATGCCAATTCGGCGAGGGGGTTCGACATGATCGATACCATGAAGAACCAGGTCAAGAAATTCTGCAGCGGAGTCGTTTCCTATGCTGACATTCTCGCCATTTCTGCTTGTGATTCTGTTGTTGAATTGGGCGGGCCTGCTATGGAGAGTTTGTTTTCAAGTTTGAAGCAGAGTTTTGAGTTTAGTGCTAGCAAAGAATCGAGCAAGAGCAACAGTACAAGGAAGAAAAGAGAAAAATGTCAGTTGCCCACATCCATGCAATGCAAGCTTGGTAGGCGCTCTGCTCCTAAGCCAAAAAGATTTGGGGCTTCTTTTCTGGGTGAGTTATATTATAAATTCAACAGGTTTCGTGATATTAGGTTTCATCCGACCATATTGCGCGAAGTGGAGAATCTCGTAATTTTGGGGCAGCTTATTTATGGTGACGACCGCCTGAAGCCTGTATTAAGTGATTTGGGTATGTTCTTGAATATCTACCTGCATCAAAATGGTGCATATAATATCATACAATTGAACGTACGGAGGTCGGAAGGACCTCTTCCCGCAGATTCTCAAGTATTCCATTACCTGCCGTATCGTCATGGTAGCTTGGAAGATATTACAGAAAGAGTAGGAACAATGCCATCGATTCCACTCGAGATTGTGTCAACAATGGACGATCGAATCGGCACTATCTGCTACAATGACTTTGCACACCAAGGCGAAGGCGAAGGCGAAGGTACTGAAGGCGCCTCTTCCTCTAATAATGATTCTTCTTCCACTACCGATGAAGTAGAAGTGGCAATACCGATGAAGTTGCCATGCGGCCATGCTTTCCATTCGGTGTGCATAATCCACTGAATCTGCTGTTCCTGAAGAAATAGAGAAGATCGAATACCCAGTTTTGCCACGAGAGCCTGCTGGAGGCTTACAGCAATAGCGTATCAAGGTGACAAGTATTTTAAAATGATACGACGTGTCTTTTTAATCTGGGTCTTCATAAGTGCGATTGCAAGGGAAAAACGTGGTTAAGTTGGTGAAATAAAAAAAATAAAAAAAATATAACGCTGTGACGTTTGAGGACGAGTTCCAATTTAATAATGGTTATAATTAAAAGTTATAATATGTAGGTATATATTATAATTATATAATTTATATATATATAAAATTATTATTATTTAATAAAAAAATAATAATAATATATATATATATATATATATTAAAAAAATAAATAAATAAATAAATTATTAATTTAATTAATTAAAATTACTATTTAATTAATTAAATTAATGAAAAAAAGAAAAAAGTGAAGTTGAATTATATATATATAAAAAAAAAGAAATTACACAATCTAAGATGACAAACGCCAGATGAAGGAAATTGTCAGAATTAAGCTTCGAGGACAAAGCTTTTCGAAGGAGGAGGCAATGTTATGAATCTAATTCATAACTTAAGTATTAAATATAGTCATTAATAGAATAAATAGAAATAAATGTAATTACTAAATAATCAGTTAGGATTATGTTAAATAGTCATTAGGTTAATGAAAAGGCATGTCTAAAAGACATGCCCATTCGTGAAAAGGTACCTGCATGGGTATAAAAGCGGGACCTCATTATAATCATTCAATCATGTCATATCTTATCAATAAAATATTATTACTATAAATACCTCTTGTGTATTTTTATAATTAACGCTGCTTTTGCTATTAAGCCTACAAGCGTACAAGTCTTACTGCTACAGTATTCAAATCTACGAATTCCGCTGCTACAAGCTTGTATCCTGAGCTTCATATTTTTCTGAGAAGGGGAATAGCCCCAAGGAGAAACTTCATTCCATCAGTTCCGTCAGTAGCAGCAGCAGCAGTTTCTGGAGTTATGCAATCCATGAGAGCAACCATTCTCAAAGTAAATTCAGTTTGCCTTGAGCAAGCCAAGGTGCCATCATTATGATCACCTTTGTACCTATTGTTATCTTTTAGTATTTTTATGATGTCTCTCTATTTGTTGTAGTTACTTGTTTATGTTGCTTAATATTACTGTCTATTTCCTATTCAAAATATTACAGCAGCACAACAAATCTACGCAAATCAGTAGGTGGAGGGATGCAGTTTTCTACGTAGCCGTGATTGCTGGTGCAAAAAGCGTGAGAAGAGAGATCTGGAGACACTTTGAGGGAATTTTCTTCCTCAGTGAATTCCTAGCCTGGGAATTCTAATTTTCGAGAGCTGAGCAACAGTATTGGGTGGCAGATCTACCATCTCCAGCAAGGAGTGCGTAGGCCAGGCCAGCGTTGCGCAGAGGAGAGAGAGGGAGATAGTTCGACATCTTTTTTTCAATCAGCAGAGATGGCAGCAAGTGGGTTGAGAGACCAATATCAATGGAAGGGAGCCTCCAAGTACGTGATCTGGAAGGCTAGGATCAAATGCCTGCTAGATGACCATGATCTCAAAGACTTCATTGAAGGTGTGGTGGTTGTACCAGTAGATGCAGATCCTCTGAAAGAATACAAGAAGAATATGGCTAAGGCAAAGCGCCTGATCCTCGACGGAGTGATGGATCATGTCGTGTGTCACATAGTTAGCAAAGCGACAACTAGAGAAATGTGGCAGGCCTTAGAGAAGTTGTATCAAGGATCTTCCGAGCAGCGAAAGATGCATCTGGAGGAGAAGTTGCAGACTACTAGGATGAAGAAGGGTGATGTTGATTTTTGTAGCATCGGAAATTGATCTAAGTCTCAAAATTGGTGAGGAGGCTTAGAGACCAGTATTCAAAAGAACCCAGAAACCGTTTGTGGAAATTCCACTTGGTTCATATTATATTAAAATAATTAATAATTTTAATGGAGACCCTAAGTCTAAACTTAGGGAAATTAAATAATTAATGGGTATTAATAAAACATAGTGTGAATCTTCTAGAGAACGAAGATCAAGTCAAGTTTTAATATTAGCCATTGATTAGACTTCTAACTTGGGTTGTTGATTCATCAATGAGAGATTATAAAAGAAGGCTTGAGGGTCATTTGGAAAGGAAGCCGGGCAAACGTTCAGTAACCCGAGGGAAGTCAATTCTGAAGGAATAGAATTCCATTTCAGAGGGATCTTTGCAGGGTGAATGAAGCAAAGGGTTGTAGCAGCGACGGGGTTCGAGGGAAGGAGGCAGCAAAAGATCAGAGAAGCAACACACAGGAGAAACGCAATAGCCTCATGCTGTGGTGACGCAGGCTATGCTAGCTCTGCGCAGAGGGCCATGCAGGAGAGAAGCAATGTGACCCAGGGAGGGCTAGTGACTCCCTCAGGTGTCAGAAATTCTTCTTGATACCAAAGAAGAATTCTCTCAGGTGTATCTCAAGAATTCTTCTCAATTGTTTCTGTCAGATTTTCCTTGTAAAGATTTCACTGCTGAAGAATAATATAAACCCTCATCTACTGCACCGGTTTTCCCACATTGGGTTTTTCTGGGGACAATTGCCCAAATTAACTGTGTCTATGTGATTCATTCTTATGCATTTATTTTCTATTGTTTTGTTCTCTGCATTTAATGAGTGATTCTTGCAGTAGTGTTTATTTCAAAATTTACTGAATAATTCTGTAAATAACTTATTGTAAGTAGGAGAAGCAAATCTATCACTGCAGTAGTTTTTCAAGATTGAATTTTTCACACGGTATCAGAGCAGACATTGAGTAATAGGAGTGGAGACTCTGCAATGTAACAAAGATCAGACGTTGCTGCAAAAACAACTTAGAGGGGTTCACGCAGTTCTCCAGAGAAGAGGGAAAGCATGAAAGAGCAGATGGATCACAATGTTTCTTTTCTGGCATCCAAATTGGAGGAAGAATTTGGTTGTGTGTCAAGCTCTGCTTCTCCAGAGATCTGGCATATTGACAGTGGAGCTTCTGCTCATATGACGGGAGTACAAGAATGTTTCTCAAGCTACCAAGAAGAGCAGATGAATTTTAAAATTACCATGGGCAATAAGGAGAAATGTACCCCTGTTGGAAGAGGTACCATAGTGTTTCAAACAGAAGTTGGTAATAAGCTTCGAACCACCAATGTGTTGCATGTACCTGGTTTGGGGATGAAATTACTCTCTGTGTCACAGCTTCAAAACAAAGGTTATAACGTTTAATTCATTGGCAAAAGAATATACGTCAAACACCCGAGTTGGAAGAAGAAGGCACAAATTGGAGTCAGGAGCATAAACTCTACAAGTTACAGCTCGAATCCCCAATAGCGCTGATAGGCAGCACTGATGAAAATGATTTGAATGAACTATGGCATAGGAGAATGGGGCACTTACACCATGGAGCGTTAAGAATTCCAAGAAGACTGTCACGGGAGTTCCAGAACTGAGCACAAAGCAAGACGATGTCTGCAGAGGGTGCATACTAGGGAAGTATGCCAAGGCAACGTACCATAGAAGAAACAATGGGGCTAAGAGTACGTTGGGCTTAACACACTCGAATATCTGCGGACCAATGTCCACTAGAGCTCTTAGGGGTGCCGAATATTTCATAACCTTTATTAATGACCATTCTAGGAAGACTTGCATCTAATTTCTGAAGACCAAGGACGAAGCCTTTGATCGATTCAGGGAGTTTAAAGCTCTAGTGGAGAATCTGACAGGAAAGAGGATAAAGACACTGCGATCAGATAATGGTGGCGAATACATCGATAAAGAATTCACAGAGATTTGCGCAAGGGAAGGCGTGAGAAGAGAGTGGACCACTCCATATAATTTGGAGCATAATGGAATTACAGAGAGAAATAATAGAACTATTGTCGAGGCTACAAGGGCAATGTTGTATGACCAAGACATGCCCAAATTCCTCTGGGCTAAAGCTTGTAATACAGTTGTCTATGTACAGAATAGGATTCCTCACAGTGCATTGGCTAAGATCACTCCAGAAAGTGTCTTCACTAGCAGGAAGCCAGACGTGAGCCACTTTAGGATCTTTGGCAGTGCGGCATATTGCCATGTACCCAAAGAGAAGAGGAAGAAACTGGATAAGACTGCGAAAAAGGGATATCTGGTGGGATATAGCGATAATTCAAAGGCTTACCACATCTACATTCCTGAGAGCATGAATATTGTAGTACGGAAGGATGTGAAGTTCATGGAGGAAAGGGCCTTCAGCAAATCCTGAGAGATTCCTTCTGCTACGCAGTCTGAGAAGGATCTGCTTGTCCAACCACAACGACCTGCGGAGGGTAACATGAGTGCTTCTCCAAGGCACGAGGATCCAAGGGATACATCTCCCGAGGAGTTGCAGGAAGGAGAGCAAGTAAATCCACCCACTACCAGTGCTAGGACAAGTAGGGAATTACGATAAATTCTGAGGGACACATAGGAATTTGTGTCCCCACAAATGAGAAGAGGCAGCACAAGCAACCTGACAGGTACAAAGCCTTGGGAACCCAGGTTGGGGAACCCTCTAGATTTCAAGAGGCAGTTCAGCATCAGGTGTGGGTAGATGTGAACCATCAGTTGTTCCTAAGCCTCAGATGGATCTACAAGATCAAATATGCTACAGATGGCAACGTCGAGAAATTTAAAACCAAGTTTGTGGCTAAGGGGTACGATCAGAAGGAAAGGATAGACTATGAAGAGACCTTCGCCCCAGTAGCCCAATATACTTCTATCATATCCGTGATATCTCTTGCTGCGCAGATGGGATGGGAGATTCACCAAATGGAGCTCAAGACTGCAATATGAATGGGGTGATAGAAAAAGAAGTATATATTGAACAAGGCTTTGAGACGGATGAGCAGAAAACTCATGTGTGCAAGCTCAAGAAGGCCTTGTATGGACTGAAGCAAGCTCCTAGAGCTTGGTATGGTCGAATTGACAACTACTTGCAGAAGATGGGATTTGTCAAGAGTGACGCAGAACCCAATCTTTACTATCTGAGAGTAGGGGATGAGCTTCTGATATTGGTGTTGTACATAGATGATCTATTTCTGACAGGATCATCTAGGCTCATCAAGGACTGCAAGGAGAATTTACTTGCAGAATTCGACATGAAGGATCTAGGGCTAATGCATTAATTTTTGGGGTTGGAAGTTTGACAGCAGAAGGGTGAGATCTTCCTTGGTCAACGAAGATATACTACAAAAATTCTGAAAAGGTTTCAGATGAAGGACTGTAGACCCATGGGTACTCAAGGATTACTAACTGGAAGAAAATTGATATGTCCGAATATGCTGAGGTTGATCCTACCTTGTATAGGCAGCTCATAGGATCTCTGATGTATCTGGTCAACACTAGGACAGACATCTGTTATGCTGTCAACACCCTTAGTCAGTTCATGGTAGAACTAAGGAGGGCACATTGGGCAGCAACCAAGCATGTTATCAGATATTTGCAGGGAACAATCGAACTTGGATTGAGATACACCCGAGGCGACGACATTAGATTGACTGAGTTCACTAACTCAGATTGGGCTGGGAGCCAAGCAAATCGAAAAAGTACCTGTGGGTAATGTTTCAATGTCGGATCAGGGATGACCTCCTAGTGCAGCAGGAAACTAAAGTTCATGGCTCTGAGCTCAACTGAGACAGAATATATGGCAGCAAGCACCACTTCGTGCGAGGCCATATGGCTTAGGAAGCTGCTTGTTGCTGAGATTTTGAGGTAGCACTGGGTGTGATCTAGCCCTGAAATTTTGTGGAGGGGCTAAGACACACAAGACCTCCAAAACCCAGAAAGCATTTGGAGAAATTTCATCCGATGTGTGAGGTATTAAAATAATTTTTTTTTTACTGAGGACCCTAAGTCTAACTTAGGGAATTAGAAAAAGTAAAGTGAATTAATTAGATACATGTGATGAATTGTTCTAAGTGATGCGGATCAAGCAGTCTTTTAATCTAAGTCGTCGATAAGAGATTAAATCACGGTCGTTGATATGTCAACGAGAAAAGTATAAGAGAAAGGCTTGGAGTCAGTTGGAGGCAGAGCACTAAGGTAGAGCTGGAATTCTAGGGCGAGTTTGCTAAGAATTTCCAAAAGTGTTTCAGCGGCAGCGAGGGGTAGTATTGGCTAAGGGGATGATCTGATCCCGGAGCCAAGAGTCAGCAAGAGGCAGACAAGCAGCAACCAAGAGCAGCACAAAGGAAGCAGAGGCTACGCAGCAGCTGCGCAGTGGGGAGGGTTTCAGCCTCTACGCTGGTGCTACGCAGGCCCAGAAAGGGCAGCGTGAGGAAGTAGGAGGCCATCAGGGATACACAGAGGCCATCCAGGGTAGCATAAGGACTGCGTCACCCAATCTGGGGTTACGAAATCCTCTTCTGAGCAGCGCAGGGGCACGCAGAGGCTAGGAGGGCTGATGCAAGCAGCTTCAGAGCAACGTTGGGGTTTCTAGAGGCAAAAAGGGGTTGAGTTCTGTAGATCCCGTTTGAGGGTGTGAATCAGTCCAGTTTTCCGTCTTCAGAATAGAGGTATTACAGCAGATTTTTTGTATTTCTCTGTCGGGTTCAACAACAAGGTGCCAAGATTTGATGTACTCAGATTCTACTTAATAATAATTAACCCTCATATAAGCTGCGCCGGTTTTCCCGCATTGGGTTTTCCCGATTGCGCAATCACATCGGCCTTCTCCGATCACGCCAATCACATCGGCGATTTCTATTGCGCCTTTACATTTCTCCACCTCTGATTGTCGTCCCTTCGATTCATTCCTCACCGTTGATCTGATCCTCAAATCAACGGCCAGCGCTCAATCGCTCCGTCACACTCCAAGTCTTTTGACCCGTCGATGCCTCTGCCTCCGATTACATCTGAACCGTCCATGTGTCCAGATCGGACGGTCCAGGATGCTTTCCCGATTTTGGTTTAAAATCATGCGCTTTGCGTTCTAAATGTTTTTCAGCCAATCTTAGCCATTGATCTCTGTAGATCAAAGGCTCTGACTTAATTATCCCTCCAGTCTCCTTTTTTAAACCTCTTCTACACAATTCTCCACCATTGGATGATGCCATCCAACGGCCATTCTTTTCCCCGTAGCCTTTGAAGTAGTTAAACCTAATAACGCAGGATTTTATTAATTTTTTTGTTTTTCCAGGTGTTTAATGGTTTATCCATTATATTGAAGAAAAAGCCGAAGGCTGGGAATGACGATTCCCATGCCTTTGATTCATCAAAAGAAACCATTTGCAGGACTCAAACTTCACGTCTCATCAATGTTTCATGAGGCATTGATGCTTTATGAGCCCTGTGCAGCCTGCACATCAACAAGACACAGAGTTAAATAAATTAAAAGAGTATCAGTGTCGAGGATGGAATACGACAGGACAAAAGATTGAAGACATATTTGTAGGTATCACGGCTAAGATTGATTATCAAAATCTTAATCCCCCAAATTAAAACACAGTTAAAAGAAAATTATAAGTGTTTTATAAGACAGAAAGGCCTCCACCGCCACATCTGAGGCAAATTGATTCCTCCCAGCGACCACAAAGCCACCTGTAGCCACAAGCATTCAAACAGAGGCCGAAGTTATTGAGCAAAATCAGATATTTGCCTCAACGCAGCCAAAGATTTAATTCTGCTAAAAGAAACTTAATGATGAAATATCAGCAGAGTTATTACATCCTGAACAGAGTCTAAAAGTCAATAAAAGCTCCCACCGAGCTTTAATCTTAATTGCAAAACATTTAATACAGAAGACACCTATGTATGCTTCTCCATCGAGCCCCTCAAAGGCCGAGAAGCCATTAAGTCTGTATTAATTGACCCAGGAGATCTTTTATCAGGTCTCACCTCCTTATTCTTCTATAAATACTTCTGTAGAAGATGAGAAATTGTTGGTTGATTTGGTTCCTGAACTTTGAAATGTAATTGAGCTTGAGACTTCTATCTGTAAATAGTGTTCACTGGCTCTTGGAGCTCTGCTTGTGATACATAAGTTAGTCTAGGAAGTGTAGATGATTGCTAAACTAAAGCATTGGACTTAAAGCTGTAACTAGTTTGGAGCATCAATACAAGTTGATTTATGGGATCTTGGTCTATGTCGACGGTGATGTTATTTCTTATTGTGAATTGTTGTTTTATTTCTGTTTTCACTGTGTTCATCTTCTCTTATAAAGAACAACATGCATAAAGTTAGGACCTACTGTATATCAGTACCCTTCTCTGACTGAAAATCTTTATCTTCATGTTTTCTTCCAAATCTGTGTTATTTAGGAATTATTTAATTCAGTTTAAGCATAGGAATGTTGGCGTTCCCTCGTCTTATTGTCTTAGCTGAATATTGTTCTTGGATGTTACTTTCATTTCATGTTAAGTAGAGATGAACAAAGGAAGATATGGTGTGCCCTGGTCCTAGTTTTATCCCCAAAGACTGTCTGAATGTTTCCCTTGGAATGTGTCAAAAGCTGGCTAGTTTCAAAGTACTTACCAGATCTTGGGCCATTCTATGTTATCTTTGTGTTTGTCTTGAAAGTAACCAAGTAAAGCAGAGCTAGGAGAGGATTTGTGGTGAGCCCGACCCGCTAGTTTCTACTCCAACAGTTGCCTTCAAGTTTCCCTCTGTTTTTATATGTTTTCTATTGAAAGTGTATCAAAGGCTGGCTAGTTTAAAAGTACTTACCAGAACATAGTTTACTTTTATGTCTTTCTTAAGTGTATGTCAAAAGCTGGCTAGTTTAAAAGTACTTATCAGATCTTGGGCTGCTCTTTGTTCTTCATCTATTTAATTCCCCTTCTTATTGTATCATTTCATTCCATAAATCAAACTTTAAATAGATCCTTAGACATAGATGACTTTCCCCATGGACCACTCTTGCCCCTTGTTGTTTCAATTAAACTCTATTCTGACTCCATAGCCCAATGGACTAAAACCTGCAATTATCTATCTTCCTAGCCAAAGCTTGTTCTATTTGCTTGCAACTTATCACCTTTGAAACTCTTTGCATTTAGAACTCTCCACCTCAAACAGTAATCATGCTCAACCATCCAAAAAACAAAACAAACCCTCGGCCTTCATAACTAGCCTAATATCATTACCCAAAACTTCAAAGACAAATCCATCTTTGCACTTATTGGAGAGATCCCTCTCTGGATTCAAGAGGGCTAGATCCTAGAATCCCAAAGTGGTTGAAACGATGTTTCTCCCTGCAATCGGACTTTTGCCAATCTTGCTGATTACAGGGAGCTAACATTTCTGGCGACTCCGCTGGGGATCGAAGTTGAATTTTCACCTTAGGTTCCCTTAAAAACTTCATGAAACTTTGTGAGTAAAAAGCAGCCTTTTCAAGCACTACCAAGGAAGGGTAATCATGATGAAACTTGTTTGAATCAGTGACAAACTAGGCAAAACCCTAGGATTCTCATAAGGCTTTATCTAACCTTGAAAAATCAGCTGACTTAGCCATAAGAGTGGATTGTCTTTGTCTCATAACTGTAGCTAAGTTTTGAAACAGAGTTAGGACATTTTTGGAAACCACAACTGAAAAATAACTCAGAAAAACCAAAATATTTCAGATTGGTATTTAATAAACATGGTGGTGGAACATAAAACCTTTTACCTCCTTAGGAGCTAAAAAATTCCACTTGGCGACTCCACAATCCTGAACAGACCTTAAGACTCCACTGGGAAGAACCCTAATCATTCTAATATCATTCGAACTCAGTTAGAGGACTGCAGGATTAAATTTGTGTAAACAGATTAGTTGACCGTTTAAAGACTGTCATACCTGGTTGAACTTTTCTTGTTTAGTTGGGTCTGAAAAACGCTGCATAGTGGCTCCTAGAAAGATTCACACTAGAGCCCATCCTGACCCTAACCCACCTGAAATAGTTGATAACCCAGAAAGTATCCTAAGGAAGTCTCCTAGGATTAAATTATCAACTATTTTCAGATCACCTTTGGGAGCTAATTCAGTTCCTAAAAATCTTTCAGCTCTACAACAATCACAAGTTTACTTAGTAAATCCCTTTAGAACTAGGTCTCTTGATGATTTAGATCAGTTAGATTCTGAGTCTTCACTTTCATCTCCTGAAACAAGTGAACATCCTGGTAACAGAGAAACAACACCTCCTGATTTACATTTCCGTCACAACTTAGGTGTCTCTCATCCAAGATCAGCTCAGCAATCTACTCCTAGTCCATCCATTTCTGCTCACCCTACATCCACTATTCAAACCACTCCACTTCAGCCCACTTTCCCTTTTGTTAATCCACCTCTTGTAAATCCACCTCCACCACATATCATGGCAGCATGGTATGCTCCCTTAGTCCTTCCTGTACCATTAGTCAATCTTCCACAAGACTATCAGTCCAAAATTCCATTATATGATGCCAGTAATGCTACAACTGCATCACAACATGTGGACAAGATGAATGACTACTTTGACAAAAATGAAATTGATGATGATTCTGTCAAGCTTAGATTATTTGCTTAGAGTCTGGGGGGAGAAGTAAGAAAATGGTTTAAAGGCTTCACCCCCCATAGTATCAATGATCTCCAAGGCTTCCATCAGACTTTCTTAAAAAAATGAGAAGTAAAGAAGAATCCTCTCCAAGTCCTTTCTGATTACAAGAACCTCCACAGAAACACAGGGGAAAATGTGCAAGATTATTGCACCAGATTTAACAGTGTGTATAACGCCATTTCCCCAGATCTAAAACCTCCACAAGGCTCAGCTTTAAAAAAGTTTCCTGAAGGGTTTGACCCTGAGATGGCCTGTCAGCTGAGAGAGAGAGATCCTGCAACTCTTGAAGAGATGCAAAAAGGTGCTCTTGCTGTGGAAGTCAACTTGATGGAGAAGAGAGCGAGAATGAAAAATGAGAAGAGAGTGTCCTTTAGGGAGGAAAATACACCTTCTACTTCCAACTCAAAGATGGAGAGAATGATGGAGGAGATGATGAAGAAAATGAGCATCCTTGAGAGAGCACAAGCCAGTCAGAACCAAAGTGCTCCTCAAAACAGAAACCAGAATCAGAATTTTAGAAGGAACCAACCTCCAAACAGACCTAGGGAAGATGATCAACAGATCACTCCTCCCTTTCATCAAAACTATGTAAGTGAGGTTGAGGAAACAGATGAAATAACAGAGGAAGATGATATCAACATGTTGAGGGTAGATAATGATGACTTTGAGATTCATTATAATAGAAAACAAGGTCTTTATATACCTTATGATGACAAAAGAGATAACGATGAAAATTATTATCAAGACATGGAAAATGTCATCATAGAATCTCAAAGAGAATATGACCTTAGAAGCAAAACCAGTCAACAAACCCCAACACCAAAACCTCTGACAAATCTTCACAAAACAGCACTGTAACCAAGCCTAAAATTGCCAAGCAAAAGGATAAAACAGTGGCTGTGAATTCTGATAATGGTAAAGAGAAAGGCACTCAAAACAATGAAAAACAAAGTGCAGACCTTAGTAGTACTAACACTTTAGCTAGTATTCCTGTTAAAACCATTTTGTCAAATATAAATAAAACAAATCAGCAAGCTGATGTTGCTGATAGACTAGCAGCTAGTAAGGTTGAGACAAGTTCTTCAAAGAACCAAATTCCTTTCAGCCTGGAGCAAGAAATTTCCAAAATTAAAATCTCTGTTCCCCTCACTGAGTTGGCTGCCCAGCATGTATATAGGACCCAAATTTTGAAGGCTTTAAACATTGAAGAGAATGAGGACACTGTCAATCTTAACGATGACCATCCAGAGCTGATTTTTGGTCCTAAGATTGAAGATATGTATCAAGAGGGACCTGTTCCTCCCTTTTATGTAAGTTTAAACATTCATGACAAAATTCTGCACAACGCTATGCATGATTTCGGGGCTTCTCATAATTTAATGCCTAAAGCTGTGATGGAGAGCCTTGGTCTAGAAATCACCAGACCTTACAAAGACCTTTACTCCTTTGACTCTAGCAGAGTAAAATGTTTAGGATTAATCAAAGACCTCTGCGTTAACTTAGCCCAAATTCCAGCCAAATGCTTAGTCATGGATATTGTTGTGACTGATGTGCCCCCAAAGTATGGAATGTTATTACCAAGGTCTTGGGGGGCTAAGTTACAAGGGACTATGCAAATGGACATGACCTATGCGACTATCCCTATTTTCAATCAGACAAGAAGACTTTACAGGGAATCCCATATGCAATACACAGTTACAAGCCAAGACCGACCACAAAACTCTCCTCTGTATTCTGTAAATATAGGCCTTGATTCTTTTATTATGTTTAACGATGATACACTTAGTGAACAAGTCACTTTAACAGGATTGATGGCCGATAGGGAGGAAGAGGAACACAATGCAGGAGTGTCAAAACAGTTTGCCGCATTTGAGAACGTTAGCAAACCAAACAAAGGTCTTGAGCTACGAGTCATGCGTCCATTGCTCTTAAACCTAGACAATCAAGAAAACCATCCTCAACACACCGAAAAACCTGAGGAGTTGAAACAAATACAACTAAGTGCCGAGATTACACAACAACCCGTAAGCACATTATTGAAGAGGATAGTAACCAAGATGAAACCGAAAATAATCCTCTATGGAGTATGTATTTTGACGGGTCATGCACTAAGACCAACGCTGGCGCAGGTGTCTGGATCTGCAACACTGAAAGCAATCACACAGAAATCATTTCCTGCAAATTAAACTTTCAGTGTTCTAACAACATAGCGGAATATGAATCCCTTCTCTTAGGCTTACGTTTGTTGAAAAAGTTAGGAGCCAGAAGAATCAATGTGTATGGGGATTCAGAGTTAGTCATTAGGCAAGTCAATGGAGAGTATAGCGCAAATCATCCCGGACTTAGGGCCTACCAAAACGATGTCATGGACCTTTTAAAAACATTCGAGGAGTCCAAACTGATTTTTGTCCCAAGAAAAATAAATATTGCCGCCCACAATTTAGCCTTTGCAGCTAGAACATGCTTAACGCCATATGAAATCAAAGACTGCACAACTCAGATAAAATTTAGACCAGTCGTGCCTGATAATGAAAAGTATTGGCAGGTGTTTGACGGAGACAAACAAATAGAAGACTTCATGCAATTCATAAATGAATTTGAACTACACAGTTCGAACTCAGATTATGAAACAAACTGCAGTGAAGAAAATTTTCTTGGTGAAGAAGAGCCGTCTCCTGAGCTTGTTAATATTAATCTTCTGACTAGCAAACTTAAAAAAAAAACTGAATTGAATGTAGAGTTAGAAACAGAGGAGTTAGAAACTCTGCACTCTAAAGATGAAAATTTGCCAAGCGGTCCGACACCTTTAGAAGAGTTGTTTGATTTTAACGATGTGGCCAGGAAGCCAAAACTGGAACTTGTAGAAACTGAAGTGGAAGAGTGCAATATAGGCAATGAACTTAAACCAAAAATGATTAAACTGTCTAAAACTTTACCAGCTCACATTAAACTCAAATATATAGAGTTGTTTAAAGAATTTTCTGATGTTTTTGCGTGGAGTTACGAAGATCTGAAATCCTACGACACTGAAATAATACAGCACAAAATTCCCCTCAAAGAAAACCAAAAACCATTCAAACAGAAACTACGCAGAATAAACCCTGTTCAGTTGCCTTTGGTTCATAAGGAGATCATGAAAATGTATGATGTTGGTATTATTGTCCTTATTAGATATTCTGAGTGGGTGTCTAATCTGGTGTCAGTTAGGAAGAAAACTGGAGAGATCAGGCTTTGTATAGACTTTAGAGACTTAAACAAAGCTTCATTAAAGGACAACTACCCTTTACCTAAGATGGATCATATTTTACAAAGGGTGGTAGGGTCTAGAAGAATTTCTTTGCTTGATAGCTACTCAGGGTACAATCAGATCTTAGTTCACCCTGTTGATCAATTAAAGACAGCCTTTACTACACCATGCGGCATTTTCATGTATGTGAAAATGCCTTTTGGTCTAATGAATGCTGGAGCAACTTTTCAAAGAGCCATGGACATAGCATTCTCGGAAGAACTAGACTACTTCATCATTATATACCTTGATGATGTCACTGTGTTTTCAAAAACAGATGAAGAGCACTTAGAACATTTAAGAAAGGTTTTCGAGAAATGAAGAAAGTTTGGAATATCTTTAAACCCTAAGAAGACACTATTTGGGCTCCAAGAAGGTAAACTTCTTGGGCACATTATTTCAGAAGAGGGTATTAAGATAGATTCAAAGAGGATTGAGGCCATATTGCAAATCTCTCATCCTCGAAACATCAAGGAGTTGCAATCTTTCATTGGAAAGATTAACTTTTTGAGAAGGTTCATCCCCAACTTGGCTGAGCTCCTTAGAAATATCACAAACATGTTAAAGAAGGAGCAAGGGGTAAAATGGACCTTGGAAGCAAATAAATCCTTTGAACTAGTAAAACAAGCATTAACCAAAACACCAGTTCTAATAAGTCCTGATTTTTCATAAGATTTTTATATTTTTTCGTTCGCATCAGAACATACTATCGCTGCTGTCCTTTTACAGAAAAATCCACAAGGACAAGAGCAACCTATTGCATTCTTTAGTAAGGCATTGAGGGATGCCCCTCTGAAGTATAACATTATGGAGAAGCAAGCTTTTGCTTTGGTTAAAGCTTTGAAAGACTTCAGAGTGTACATCCTTCACTCGCACATCATTGCCTTTGTCCCTAACTCAGTTGTTAAAGACATTCTAACACAGGACCCAGATGGTAAGAGAGGTAAGTGGATTGCTGTCATTCTTGAATATGATTTGGAGATAAAACCCACTAAACTCATCAAAGGCCAAGGTTTGGCTAGATTAATGGCTGAATCAAACTGTGAAGTTCTAGATATTAATATGATTAATGCTTTGGATGACCAAGAAGGATTCTTAACTCCCATTATTGAAGACCATTTTATCAATTCTCCTTGGTATGCTGATATTATTTATGTTTTGCTTAATTTAAATACACCTCCTATTTGACAAAGACAAAGGCAAGATTCCTAAAGTTAAAAGCTGTAAACTATTGCATTATAGATAGATGTCTTTATTGGAAAAATGCAAGTGGTCTATTGCTTAAATGTTTGCCTGAGTTTGATGCAGAGAAGGTTAAGCACGAGTTCCATGAAGGAGAGTGTGGAGGTCATTTGTATTGGAAGACAACAGCCAACAAAATTTTGAGCGCTGGTTTCTATTGGCCTACTCTCTTTCCTGATATACACAAGATGATCATTGCCTGTCATCAATGTCAACTTTTTGAAGGCAAAAGAAAACTGCTACCCCTACCTCTGCATCCAATCACTGTTGAAGCTCATTTTCAACAGTGGGGACTTGACTTCATAGGAGAAATCCATCCACCATCTTCTGCTCGGCATAGATGGATTTTCACTGCCACAGACTATTTCACTAAGTGGATAGAAGCCATTCCTTGTAGGCAAGCCAATGATTCTGTTATTATAAAATTCATAGAGAATAATACTCTCTCTAGATTTGGCTATCCTACCAAGATCATCACTGATAATGCAGCAGCATTTGGATCAAAGAAGATGGTTGAATTCTATCACAGATATCAGATAACGTTGGGTCATTCCACGGCCTATTACCCTCAAGGTAATGGACTTGCAGAATCCTCAAACAAGAGTTTAGTGAACATAATCAAGAAACTGTTGGAGGACAACAAAAAGTCTTGGCACACAAAGCTAGTTCATGCACTTTGGGCTGACAAATTGACTTTGAATAAATCTATTGGCATGTCACCTTTCCAACTTGTGTATGGTACTGATGCAATTTTTCCAAACAGCCTTGGTGTACCAATGATGAAGTTGATTCAAGAGTTGCAAACTGAAGATAATGACATGATCAGAAGAATAAATCAGACCATTCATCTTCAGCAAACCAGAGAGGAGATTTATAACAAAGCATTGCAAAAGCAGGACAGCATTAAAAAGCTTGTTGACAGAAGAACAAAGGCCGGCAATTTCAAGATTGGGGACAAAGTTTTGAAATGGGACTCAAGGAGGGAAGACAAGGGCAAGCACGGAAAATTTGACAACTTATGGCTTGGCCCTTACTCTATCCGTTCAGCTGCTGGTAACAATGGATTTTTCTTGCAGGAGTTGAATGGAGCAGAATTGTTTGGGGGTTCTATCAATGGCAGGATGCTTAAACATTACTTCTCTTGATCCTTGTTATGTTTTGAAAGCCTTTTTATCTTTTTTCTCATTGAAAATGCTTCACCCATCATTGCATTCAAAGTTATGAAAATCAAAAATACAAAAAAAAAAAAAAAAAGAGGGCAGATTGTAAAAACAAGAAAGGTATAGCCCCATACCAAAAAGAGAAACAAATCTGAAAGTGTGCAAGCTCAAATGCCACTCCTGAAGAACACACTTCTAGTTAGTCAAACAGCCTAATCTTGACTAATTAGTTTTAAATTTTCTGCTGATAGGATAATGAATTCGATTTTCCAAATTGTTTAATCTTGGCTTATCAGTAGATAGTTTAAGATAGAAATGAAAGGTTCAAATATGCTCAAAATCTGAACCTAAGTTTCCAAAGAGAATGACTCAAATCTGGTTCAAATTCTGAGTCAAGAAAAATGTAAATCTGGTTCCAATTAGCTCAAAATCTGAACCAGTTGACAAAGGAAAGACAACTCAAGTAAGAATCAAAACAGAGCTATAAAAGGATGAAGGAAATGCTTTAAAAATTCAGATCTTAAGCCTTCCATTTTGTTTTAATTTTCTGCAAAAAAAAGTTCTATGTGCAGCTTGTTTTTCATACCATAGATTAGCATCAAGTTAGACTGTTCAAGCCTGACTTGGATGCTTTTAAATTTCTGTCGTAGAAATTAGTGAATAAAATCTGTTAGACAGTTTAATCCCAACAAATAGTAGATTAGGTAGAGAATCATATAGGCTCAACTGCTTAATCTGAGTCCATGGAGAAATAAGGAGTAGAAATAGATTAGATTTCCTGCTTTCAAAAAGAATAAAGTGTTGTAAAAGAGTTTGCTAATCCAAGTGCACTCTAATGAAGAAAAAATGTTAGAGCAGTAGGATTGGGTAGTTAGCAAGCTTGTGTTGATGAAGTTACATTATTTGCCATGGTTGCTAACATGTTTTCAGAGCTAAAGAAGACTATCCCAGCAAAGGAAAAACAGCCCAATGGATGAGGCATTGATCAGCCTCCCAGAGAATGCAAGTCTGAAGTTCTTGATGCCTTCAAGAAGACACCATCCCCAAGTGGAGCCACTGTTAGCCACCTATAAAATTTGTTCTACCAAAAGGTGGCTAAATCATTTTTGGAGTCTTCAAGGAACAAATTTTATTGCAAAAAGTGTTGGCTCTTGAAGACTCTTGAAGGCCTCATACCTCTATCCTAAATCTTCCTTACTGTGCCTATTTTATACTCTGGAATTCTGCTGATTTCATGAGGAAAACTGCTGCGAAATCATCCTTTTCCCCTCCTTCCACTTCCAAAACTACCCTCATTTTTACCCCTTTATTCTCCATTAAAAATCCTTTATTTTCATTTTCATGTTTTTCCCCTTTCCCCTTCATCAAAACCCCTTTGATAAGGTTTAAGACTCCTTCTGTGCCTTATCGAAACATTCAAAAACCCTTCAAAAACATTGAAAACTTCATAAAAAATACATATTTTTGTGTATAGGTTTAAGCCCCTCGGACTAAGCCTTAAAAACCACTTCCCCCCCATGTGCCCCAGCGCTAGAACCAAGCGCTAGCCATCCAGGCGCTTATCGCATCAGAAAAACACAGCGAGCATAAGTCTTTTGTTATAAACAAACTCCAATCTCGATTAGCCATGTACATTATATTCCCCCAATCATATCATCTATCCATACGACCCATGGGCCCGCAATCGGGTGCTAAGTCATTATAAATATTCATTCCCAATCCATTTTTTCCTTTGTAAATCCAAAAAACCCTCTTACCCAAAGTTTTGGTCTAAACTGCCGGAGTTATGTTTTTTAATGTAAAAATGGGTTGATTGAAATAGACCCGCATCATTTCTCTGATGCAATTAAGTCCCATATATATAAACCCCGCCCCCACCGCTTTTCATTCCATATAACCTATGCCCGGGACCAAGAGTTTAAGTCCCGAGGCGCCCATCGCATCGGAGTTTTCCTTTGGGTGCATTTTAATATTTTTCCCCACCTCCGATTGCGATGGCCCGATTGCGCAATCGCATCGGCCTTCTCCGATCACGCCAATCGCATCGGCGATTTCTATTGCGCCTTTACATTTCTCCACCTCCGATTACTGTCCCTCCGATTCATTCCTCACCGTTGATCTGATCCTCAGATCGACGGCCAACGCTCAATCACTCCGTCGCACTCCAAGTCTTTTGACCTGCCAATGCCTCTGCCTCCGATTACATCTAGACTGTCCACGTGTCCAGATCGGACGGTCCAGGACTTTCCACGTGTCCAGATCGAACGGTCCAGGATGCTTTCCCGATTTTGGTTTAAAATCATGCGCTTCACATTCTAAATGTTTTTCAGTCAATCTTAGCCATTGATCTCTGTAGATCAACGACTCTGACTTAATTATCCCTCCAATCTCCTGTTTTAAACCTCTTCTACACAATTCTCCACCATTGGATGATGCCATCCAACGGCCATTCTCCTCCCCGCAGCCTTTGAAGCAATTAAACCTAATAACGCAGGATTTTATTAATCTTTTTGTTTTTGCAGGTGTTTAATGGTTTATCCATTATATTGAAGAAAAAGCCGAAGGCTAGGAATGACGATTCCCATGCCTTTGATTCATCAAAAGAAACCATTCGCAGGACTCAAACTCCACGTCTCGTCAATGTTTCATGAGGCATTGATGCTATATGAGCCCTGCGCAGCCTGCACATCAACAAGACACAGAGTTAAATAAATTTAAAAAGTATCAGTGTCGAGGATGGAATATGGCAGGACAGAAAATTGAAGACAGATTTGCGGGGATCACGGTTAAAATTGATTATCAAAAGCCTAATCCCCCAAATTAAAACACAGTTAAAAGAAAATCATAAGTGTTTTATCAGATAGAAAGGCCTCCACCGCCACATCTGAGGCAAATTGATTCCTCCCAACTACCACAAAGCCCCTTGTAGCCACAAGCATTCAAACAGAGGCCGAAGTTATTGAGCAAAATCAGATATTTGCTTCAACATAGCCGAAGATTTAATTCTGCTAAAAGAAACTTAATGACGAAATATCAGCAGAGTTATTACATCCTGAACAGAGCCTAAAAGTCAATAAAAGCTCCCACCGAGCTTTAATCTTAATTGCAAAACATTTAATACAGAGGACACCTATGTACGCTTCTCCATCGAGCCCCTCAAAGGCTGAGAAGCCATTAAGTCTGTATTAATTGACCCAGGAGATCTTTTATCAAGTCTCACCTCTTCATTCTTCTATAAATACTTCTGTAGAAGATGAGAAATTGTTGGTTGATTTGGTTCCTGAACTTTGAAATGTAATTGAGCTTGAGACTTCTATCTGTAAATAGTGTTCACTGGCTCTTGGAGCTCTGCTTGTGATAGATAAGTTAGTCTGGGAAGTGTAGATGATTGCTAAATTAAAGCATTGGACTTAAAGCTGTAACTGGTTTGGAGCATCAATACAAACTGATTTATGGGATCCTGGTCTATGTCGACGGTGATGTTATTTCTTATTGTGAATTGTTGTTTATTTCTGTTTCCACTGTGTTCATCTTCTGTTATAAAGAACAGCATGCATAGAGTTAGGACCTACTGTATATCAGTACCCTTCTCTGACCGAAAATCTTTATCTTCATGTTTTCTTCCAAATCTGTGTTATTTAGGAATGATTTAATTCAGTTTAGGCATAGGAATGCTGGCGTTCCCTCGTCTTATTGTCTTAGCTAAATATTTTTCTTGGATGTTACTTTCATTTCATGTTAAGTAGAGATGAACTAAGGAAGATATGGTGTGCCCTGGTTCTAGTTTTATCCCCAAAGACTGTCTGAATGTTTCCCTTGGAATGTGTCAAAAGCTGGCTAGTTTCAAAGTACTTACCAGATCTTGGGCCATTCTGTGTTATCTTTGTGTTTGTCTTGAAAGTAACCAAGTAAAGCAAAGCTAGGAGAGGATTTGTGGTGAGCCCAGCCCGCTAGTTTCTACTCCAACAGTTGCCTTCAAGTTTCCCTCTGTTTTTATATGTTTTCTATTGAAAGTGTATCAAAGGCTGGCTAGTTTAAAAGTACTTACCAGATTCTAGTTTACTTTTATGTCTTTCTTAAATGTATGTCAAAAGCTGGCTAGTTTAAAAGTACTTACCAGATCTTGGGCTGCTCTTTGTTCTTCATCTGTTTAATTCCCCTTCTTATTGTATCATTTCATTCCATAAATCAAACTTTAAAGAGATCCTTAGACATAGATGACTTGCCCCATGGACCACTCTTGCCCCTTGTTGTTTCAATTAAACCCTATTATGACTCCATAGCCTAATGGACTAAAACCTGCAATTATCTATCTTCCTGGCCAAAGCTTGTTCTATTTGCTTGCAACTTCACACCTTTGAAACTCTTTGCATTTAGAACTCTCCACCTCAAACAGTAATCATGCTCAACCATCCAAAAACAAACAAAACCCTCGGCCTTCATAACTAGCCTAATATCATTACCCAAAACTTCAAAGACAAATCCATCTTTGCACTTATTGGAGAGATCCCTCTCCGGATTCAGGAGGGCTAGATCCCAGAATCCCAAAGTGGTTGAAACGATGTTTCTCCCTGCAGTCGGACTTTTGCCAATCTTGCTGATTACATGGAGCTAACAGGATGAGTCGAGAGATGGTTGCAAAAGGTCACATTGAAGCAAAAGGGAGAGCTAAAGAGCTAAAGAGGGAGCAGCGTAATGCAGAGGCAGCAGCAGCGTGGAGGCAGCAGCGCAGAGGTTGATGGGACTTCAACAACGCAGAGAGGTTGTGCTCACGTAGTGCAGAGTTGTAGCAGCGTAGTGGCTTCATGAGGACAACATAAATTAACAACCAAGGGAGCTTCAGTGATGGAAGGCAGCCTGACTTATCTGCAAACGATTGGGCAGGAGTCCTTCAGTGGCTTACTTCTCAGCAACTAAGTTGCAGTCCAGCAATTAGCAATGGCAATACTATGAGCAGCATGATGCAGCAAGTTGACAGTGAGTTGCAGTATAGATGTGGAAGCAGTACAGAGAGCAGTAGTGCAGTAGATGGAGGGCAACAGGCCAAGCATCAGCAGCACAGAAACCAACATCAAGATATTGCAGTACATGGTGTGGATGTATTGCTAGAGCACACTCCATGCTAAGGAGTGTTGAGATTTTGTGTAGTTGGGGTAGCATCAAGAGTGATCTAGCCCTGAAATTTTGTGGAGGGGCTAAGACACACTTGAACTCCAAAACCCAGAAAGCGTTTGGAGAAATTTCAACTGGTGTTCAAGTTATTCTAATAATTAAATATTTTAATGTATTTCCTAAGTCTAAACTTAGGAAAATTAAATAAAGTGAATTAATTAACACGTGCTGAAATGTTATAAATGACGCAAATCAAGCAGTCTTTTAATCTCAGTTGTTGATGAGTGTTTTAATCTCGGTCGTTGATGAATTTAACGAAAAAGTATAAGAGAAAGGCTTGAGGGTTAGTTGGAGACACACACAGAGATGCAGAGCTAAGAGACTGATTTGGAATTCTAGGGCAGGGTTTGCTAAGAATTTCTGGAGGAGTTTTCTGCAGCGAGGGGTAGTATTGGCTGACGAAATGATCTGATCCAGGAGCCAAGAGACAACACCGAGGAGAAAGGGCAGCAGCAACAACTACACAGTGCAGAGGCTTCAGCCGCTGCGCAGGTGCTATGCAGGCCCAAGAAGGGGCAACGCTACATCTTCCAACGACTTCAGAGTTATGCAAAGTCCTCCAGAGGCAGCGTAAGGGCTGCGTAACCCACTCTGGGGTTACACAAACCCTCTTTGAGCAGCACAGAGGCACGCAGAGCCTAGCAGGGTTAATGTTGGGGCTTCAGGGGCAGTGCTGGGGTTTCTAGGGCCACATCCGAGCTTACTCTTGTAAATCTTGTTTGAGGGTGTGGATCAATCAGAATTTTGGTCTTGGAACAACAGGTTAGCTGCAGATCTCTTTTATTCTCTGTCGAGTTTTCCAGATCTGATACCCAGGTTTGTTGTACTCAAATTCTACTTAATAAAATAAACCCTCATATCTGCTGCATCGGTTTTCCCGTTTTGGGTTTTTCCGGGGACTCATGTCCAAAAATCAGTGTCACTTTGTTTGAATGAGCGTAATATTTAGTAAATGATCTGCATGTGTAGTCTGTTAGTTGTGTTTACTTCGGTATTTTCTGAATTTAATTTTTGAACATAACTTGTATAATTTAATCAAGTAGGAGAAGTATACCATGATACTGCAGAGAATTTTCACACACTACTCATTCTTCCACTGGTGGTGGGTGGATTTACCGGCTCTCCCTCTTGCAAATCCTCGAGAGATACGTCTCTTGGATCCCCATGCCTTGGAGAGGCAACTGAATTTTCTGATGCCGGTTGTTGGGGCTGAACCAGAGGTTCCTCCTCAAACTGCATAGTAGAAGGCAACTCGCAAGATCCTTTGAAGGCCTTCTCCTCCATGAATTTCACATCCCTCCGCACTACGACTTTCCTGCTCTCAAGAATGTAGATGCGATATGCCTTTGCATTCTCGTCGTATCCTACTAGATACCCTTTTTTTGTAGTCATTTCCAACTTCTTCCTCTTCTCACTGGGCACATGACAGTAAGTTGTACTGTCGAAGAACCTAAGTGACTCACTTCAGGCTTACTGCCAGTGAAGACACTTTCTGACGTGATCTTTCCCAATGCAGCGTGAGGAGTCCTGTTCAGAACACACACAACTATATTACAAGCTTCAACCCATAGAAATTTGGGCATGTCTTGGTCATACAGCATTGCCCTTGTTGCTTCGACAATATTCCTATTTTTCCTTTCTGCAACACCATTCTGCACAGGATTGTATGGAGTTGTCCACTCTCTTTTGATACATTCCCTTGCGTAGAACCCAGTGAATTCCTTATCTATATATTCACCACCATTGTCTGATCGCAACACCTTGATCCTCTTTCCTGTTAGATTCTCTACCAGAGCCTTAAACTCTTTAAACCGACTGAAGACTTCATCCTTGGTCTTCGAAAAGTAGATCCAGGTTTTCTTGTAATGGTCATCAATGAAGGTGACGAAGTACTCGGCACCACTTAGAGCTATAGTTGACATTGGTCCACAGATATCCAAGTGTATCAAGTCCAATACACCCTTGGCCCTATTGTTGCTTCTCTTATACGTTGCCTTGGCATACTTTCCCAATACGTATCCTTTGCAAATATCATATCGTTTTGTGCTTAGCTCTGGAACTCCTGTGACAGTCTTTTAGATAATTTTTAATGCCCCATGATGCAAATGTCCCATTCTTCAATGCCATAGCTCACTCAGGTCTGTTTCATCTGTACTTCCAACCAGTGTCATTGGGGATTCAAGTTGTAACTTGTAAAGTTTGTTGCCTCTTACCCCGATCTGTGCCTTCTTGTTCCAGCTGGGGTGTTTGACGTACACCCTATTGCCAATAAAGTAGACATCATAACCTTGGTTTTGAAGCTGAGACACTAAGAGCAAGTTCATCCCCAACCCAGGCACATGCAATACATTAGTGGCCCGAATCCTATTTCCAACCTCGCTCTGAAAAACTACGGTACCTCTCCCAACAGTACATTTTGTTTTATTACCCATGGTTATTTTAAAACTCATCTGCTCCTCTCGGTAGTCGGAAAAACATTCCCGTACTCCAGTCATGTGAGCAGAAGCTCCACTGTCAATATACCAGAGATTAGAAGAAGCAGTGCTTGATACGCAAGCAAATTATTCTTTAAGTTTGGATGCCAGAACATAGACACTGTGATCCATCTGTTCTATCATGCTTCTTTCCCTCCCTAGAGAACTGCATGGATGAAGGTTACTTGGGAGCAGGAGCGAAAACAGAGAGCGGGAGCGAGAGCAGGAGCGCCATTTTCAGAAGCTCTTGGTCTGGGAGCGTTTCGGGGAGCGTTTTTTTATAATATATATATTTATATTTTGATGCATATATGTCAACAAAATCATGTAGAATGATGAATTAGACATAAAAAACATAAAAACATAGATTGAACCAAAGGTACCTTTATCATTACCTCTAGATTTGTATAGGGATCTTTGTCATTAAGATCACCCTCTAAGCATTTACTCCGGGAGTAGGTTCAAGGGAGCCCACTCCGGGAGCGGGTTTGATAGGGGGGAGGCGCTCCCCTGCAACCTTGGCGTGAACCCTTTTGCGCTGCTGCTGCAACGGTAGACTTATGTCCACTAGCCGATTCTTCGTTCCTGTTACTCATTTCTGGCTCTGATACCATGTGAAATTTTCACTTAAAACTATACAGTTGCAGTGATAGATTTATTCCTCCCTATTATTTCAATAAGTTATTTTTAGAAATCTTCTGGCAAATATCGAAATAAATACTACTGCAACATTCACAAATACATATGCAGAGAAGTAAACAGCAAAGGACATAAGCACAAGAATCAATCACAGGTACACAGTTATTTTTGGACAATTGTCCCTGAAAAAACCCAATGCGGGAAAATCGATGCAGCAAATGAGGGTTCTATTAAATTCTTCAGCAAATGATTTCTTTACAAGGAAAAATACTAGCAGATAAAATTTAAAACACCTGAGACAGAATTCTCAGCTCCTCCTGACAAATCTTTGACACCCTAATCAGCCTCTGCTATCTCCTGTGCCTATCTACGTGTTTCTCTGCGCAGTCCCAGCGTTGGACTGCATAAGTCTGCGTAGGGTCTGCATGGGTTCACTACGCTACAGCCCAGAGCTGCCTCCTGTGACCCACTGTGTCCCTCTGTCCCTGACCTCAGTCACTTGCTGACTCCCTCCTTCAGCTTCTGCAAATCTCCGCCCTGGAACTCTCCCACTGAGATTGAATTCTCTTACTTCAAAATTGATCTCCTTCGAGAACTGAGTGTATGCCCGGCGTGCTTTCCAAATGACTGTAGCAGCGGAAGTTCGTAGATTTGAATACTGTAGCAGTAAGACTTGTATGCTTGTTGACTTTGATAGCAAAAATAGCTTTAATTATAAAAATACACAAGATGTATTTATAATAATAAATATTTATTGATATGATATAAGACAAATCAATGATTACAATGAGGTACTGCTTTTATACCTATGCAGGTACCTTTTCACGAATGGGCATGTCTTTTAGACATGCCTTTTCATTAACCTACTGACTATTTAACATAATCCTAATTGATTAGCTAGTAATTACATTTATTTGTATTTATTCCATTAATGACTATATTTATTACTTTAGTTATGAATTAGGTTCATAACATTGCCTCCTTCTCGAAAAGCTTTGTCCTCAAAGCTTAATTCTGACAATTTTCTTCATCTGGCGTTTGTCATCTTGGGTTGTGTAATTCATCACTGGTACCTTCCTTGTATTTTTCACACTATCCTAAATCCATGTGATATATTTTGTTTTTTTTTTTTTTTTTTTTTTTAAATCATATAGAACTACTTTTTTCTCTTTTTTTCTCCCATTAATTTAATTAATTAAATAATGACTTTAATTAATTAAATTAATAATAGTTATAACAATAAAACTAATATGTATATATATACATATATATAATATATATATTTTTTAATATATATATATTATATAACGTTTTTTTTTTTTTTTTGGTTACGATTTTAATTAAACCTAAACTGGTCTTTAACGTCGATGACAGACCGTTACACGGTTTTGGAAAACCCGTCCGGCTTTAGACGTTGACTTGTTTCAAAAACTCGTTCATTGTAAATTTGCCCTTTCATAAATTTCATTTCCTTATTAAGTGCATCTACAACAGCAAACTCTGATTCTGCAGTTCTTCGAATGGCTTCCAAATTTGCGTTCTTCAATTAATGCTCCCCAAACTGACTCACTGTATCTGCCGGACTGCAAATGACAATCGTGGTCACAAAATTAATTAAACACCACGAATCATTTACTTATTTATTTATTTTTATTTAACAGCATGACGTTCACAGGTCCTTTCTTCGTATACAGATTTCGATTCTCAATCATTCTCTGGGTTACTGCCATAAAACCACTTAGATCGATACCACACGATGTCACTATGTAGATATACCAAACGATGATGCTAAGCGATGTTACTATACAGGTTTGCCGAATAATGAATAATTGCGATGTCTCTATTATTGTGACACCTCTGAGTATAATTACGACAGTCATAGCGTACCAATGTTGCGAGCCATGCCACAGTGATGAGGGCATGTTATTGTCTCTTTGATTTAGGAAAATTCGATTTTGGAATTCGAACCCATGACTTGTCGTCCAAGCAAGACGCATCGAACCTGCGACTTGGGGAAGGAGAAAAGAAACTGAAATTAAACGCCGCTCGAAAGCCACTGCAAATTCCAAAATATGGAATAAAACCCCCATGATTCCTGCATCACCCAAATTGTTGCAGATTTCATTGTCTTCAGCTAGGGTCTCTAGGGTATCCAACAGTTTTGAATAGCAGTCTACCAAATGGTCCTATATAGGCCATAAATAAGAGACCAGTGTGTCTGTAATTCCTCCCAAATTTTCTACCATTTCAGAACTCAAAAGTTTCTTTAAACCACAAATGACAGGGCAGCAGCAGCTATGGTCGAGTACGCGGGCGGCTACAGAATGTCCACTGTGGCATTTGTGGCGGAAAACAGTTATACATTCCTTGCGTTTCTTTCTGAGAACAGGCCTAAGGTGCCCCTTGCCATAAATGAACCTCAAAAATATTAGATTCTGCACTTCAGATAACATCGCAGGATTGAACCGAGGCCCCAAAAATCGGTTGAATTTACGGTATAAATTACCCATAAAAGAAGTCCACTCTTCAAACGTAGCTTCTCCATTTGTGTATAGAGTCACAAGAACACCACCTACAGGCATTGGAACTGGTATTAACATACCGGCACCAGTATCCAGATTTACCTTTAACCAAGGCCCCAAATTTAATTCCTTGTTTCCTAGATCCACAACATATACCTTGAGGTACCTTCTCCCTATATTATCTTGAAATAACACAGCAATTGCAGGGTCTGGATAACCATATAAGAACTTGATATCTGAAAATTGAAGTTCCTCTAGTCTGATGTTGAAAGACTCTTCAATTTCTCCCTTGCTGTTCATTGGCATAACGTTCAATACAGCAACATATAGGTGGACTGCTATGAGCCTACAGTCAGGATCGATGCTAGCCATGTGCCCACATTCTGTAGGACGCCCAATACGATTTGAGACATCTCTCATTGCCGTAGTAATAATTTCACCAGCCTGGATGTCCCATTGAAGAATGCAGAATTTATATTTTTCAGTCAAAAGGAAAAAGAATTCTGCAGCTCTCCATGAGGCCGAAAAAGCTCTGGTCTTGCAATTCGTCCACCCTTTTTGCCAGGCAAGTGCCTATATCTGCCTAGTCTTTTTCTTACTGTTTTGGTATGACCCAAACAATAGGAGCAAAACCAATCACAATTGGGAATGCCAGGGATACCTAAGCATTCTGTGTGAAAGGCTTTGGGACATCCATTACAAAGGATAAGGTCACCTCCATCCAAACATTCCGAACAAAAATCATCATAAATGTTTTTTTCAATATATTTTTCTTTTATTTGAACATGGCAATTTCATTTCTTGTATAAAAGGCACATATATGTCCTGTGAAATATTTGTCTCCACACTTCCAACATTTCTCTTCCTTTTTTCCTTTAATATTAGTTGATTGTTTTCCTTTATTATGCATTGGTGGGGGAATGTATTTACTTGAATTTACCATGGATGTTCTACTTGATTTTCCCTTTGCATAACTAACTACCTTCTCATTATTACAGCATTTTTCATCTTCTCTCTTATGGATCACTGCAGAAATTTTTTTAAGACATGCAGACATTTTTTTATAACCGTTTGTGACTTTTGCACATGAATTCTCTAATTGCTGAAGCTTTTCTTGAATTTTTCTAATCTGCCCAATTTTTTTGGGATCTTCACGTAATGGCACATTATATGGTAAACAATGTTCTCGGGCTTGTAAACTACGTTCATAGGCTTGTAGAACGATGTTGTGTGCCATTGCTTCAACTTGTCCTTAACTTGGCTTTGATACCACTGTAGCAGCGGCAGTTCGTAGATTTGAATACTGTAGCAGTAAGACTTGTATGCTTGTTGACTTTGATAGCAAAAATAGCTTTAATTATAAAAATACACAAGATGTATTTATAATAATAAATATTTATTGATATGATATAAAACGATTCAATGATTACAATGAGGTCCTGCTTTTATACCTATGCAGGTACCTTTTCACGAATGGGCAGGTCTTTTAGACATGCCTTTTCATTAACCTAATGACTATTTAACATAATCCTAATTGATTAGCTAGTAATTACATTTATTTGTATTTATTCCATTAATGACTATATTTATTACTTTAGTTATGAATTAGGTTCATAACAATGACCCTCAAGCCTTCTATTATAATCTTCTCGTTGGTGAATCAACGGCCCAGATTAGAAGTTTAATCAATGGATAAGATTAAAACTTGACTTGATCTTTGTTTTCTAGAAGATTCACACTCTGACTTATTAATACCCTTTAATTATTTCATTTCCCTAAGTTTAGACCTACGGTCTCCATTAAAATAATTAATTATTTTAATAAGTCATGAATCGAGTGAAATTTCCACAAACGGTTTCTGGGTTCTTTGGAATACTGCTATCCAAGCCTCCTTGCAAAGTTTGAGACTTGGAACACTTTTTGATGCTACAAAAATCAACACATATTGTCGGGAAGAACACGGCAAAGGAGATGTGGACTGCTTTGGAGACGATGTATCAAGGAAGCTTCGTTCAAAGGAAAATGATTCTAGAGAATCAGATGCGATTGTTCCAGATGTAGAGGGGCGAGGAGATAGTTCCCTTCCTTTTCCGACTTCAGACTATCCGGGATCAACTGATTGCCATGGGTGCGACTCTGAATGAAGGGCTCCTGGTAAAGACTGCCCTGAATGCAGTGATCGAGGAATGGGAAACGTTTGTCCAAAGCATATTGGGCAAGGCAGCGTTACCATCCTGGGCAGACATGTAAGCAATCCTCCATCAGGAGGAAATCAGGAGATTCACCAAGAGGCAAAACAACAACAATAGAACTGTCAAGGTGAAGAAACAAGAGGAAGATGATGCAGCCCTTGCATCAAAGAAACGAAGGCATCAAGGGAAGAAGAAGAGGGACCTATCCAAGGTCGAGTGCTTTGAGTGGCAAACTTGGACACTTCGCCAACACTTGTCTTAAGAAGGACAAAGGATATTTTGAATCCAAGGCAGCAATAGCAAAGGACGATGGGAATGATGATGACGTAGCCATGAGTGCTCATGAGCCATGTAAGTGAGACGTTATGGATCTATAGAGCAGCTACAGAGTGGAGGCAGGATCCTTGAGTAAGCCCAACTCTTGGATCACATACAAGCTACGAGAGCCTTAAGACGGTAGCGGGGCAAGTAGAGAGATGGTTCCAGAAAATCATAGTGAAGCAAAGGGAAGTGATGAGATGTTGTGGAGAGAGCAGCGCAATGCAGAGGCAACAATGCATAGGTTGATGGGACTTCAGCAACGTAGAGAGGCAGTGCAGCGCTATAGCAGCGCGTCATCTTCAAGAGGACAGCGTAGATCAACAGCCAAGGAAGCTTAAGTGATGAGATGCAGCCCGACAACATCCCGACTTGTTGGTCAATGATTGGGCAAGGGTCTTTCAGTTGCTTACTTCTCAACAGCTAAGTTGCAGTGTAGCAGTTAGCAGTGGCATGCTATGGGCAGCATGATGCAGCAAATTTGAGAGGGAGCTACAATACAGATTGGCAATGACATGAGCAGTAGTACAAAAAGCAGCAGCGCAGTAGATGGAGGGCAGCAGGCCAAGCATCAGCAGCACAGAGACCGATGCCAAGATCTTGCGATACATGGTGTGGATGTATTACAAGAGCACACTCTGTGCTAAGAGGGAGTGTTGAGATTTTGAGGTAGCATCGGGTGTGCTCTAGCCTGAAATTTTGTGGACGAGCTAAGACACACAAGACCTCCAAAACCCAGAAAGCATTTGGAGAAATTTCATCTGATGTGTGAGATATTAAAATAATTATTTTTTTTAATGAGGACCCTAAGTCTAACTTAGGGAATTAGAAAAATTAAAGTGAATCAATTAAACACGTGATGAAATGTTCTAAGTGACGTAGATCAAGAAGTGTTTTAATCTAAGCTGTCGATAAGAGATTAAATCACGACAGTTGATATGTCAACGAGAAAAGTATAAGAGAAATGCTTGGGGTCCGTTGGAGACACACACATGGAGGCAGAGCACTGAGGCAATGCTGGAACTCTAGGGCGGTTTTGCTACGAATTTCCAGAAGTGTTTCAGCTGCAGCGAGGGGTAGTATTGGCTAAGGGGATGATTTGATCACGAAGCTAAGAGTCAACAAGAGGCAGAGAAGCAACAACTAGGAGCAGCGCAAAGGAAGCAGAGGCTACGCAGTAGCTGCGCAGCGAAGAGGGTTTCAACCACTACGCAAGTGCTACGCAGGCCCAGAAAGGGCAGTGCTGAGGCAGCAGGAGGCCATCCAGGGCAGCGTAAGGACTGCGTCACCCAATTTGGGGTTACGTAGTACTTTTCTGAGCAACGCAGGGGCATGCAGAGGCTAGCAAGGCTGACACAGGCAACTTCAGAGCATCGCTGGGTTTTATAGAGGCAGAACGGGGCTGACTTCTGTAAATCCCGTTTGAGGGTGTGAATCAGTGCAGTTTTCCGTCTCCAAAACAAAGGTATTACTGCATATTTTTTTATCTCTGTCGGGTTGACCAACAAGGTGCCCAAATTTGTTTCACTCAGATTCTACTTAATAATAATAAACCCTCATATCTGTTGCAATGGTTTTCCCGCATTGGGTTTTTCCGGGGACATTTTTCCGAAAAATATGTGTGTCACTTTGTCGAATGAGAGTAACATTAAGTAAATGATTTGTATGTGTGTAGGTTGCTAGTTGTGTTTATTTCGATGTTTTCTGAATATTTTCTCAAAATAACTTGTATAATTAAATCACAAGTAGGAGAAGTAAATCAAGATACTACAGTAGGATTTTTGTAATGTTGTATTTAGAAATTTTCACACTTGTGAACTTACTCAAGGGAAAGACGGAAGTGACCAACATTCTATGTGATAATCAGAGTTGCATCTAGCTCTCTGAAAATCCTATGTTCCATGATCAGTCGAAGCACATTGACATCTTGGTATCATTTCATCAGAGACTGTGTCCAACAGGGAGATGTACAATTACAGTACACTCTGACAGGAGAGCAGGTGGCAGACAAGCTTACTAAGGCTCTGGGAAAGACAAATTTTTTCTACTTCAGAGAAAAGATGGGGATGATCAATAATTCATATAAAATAGAAAAAATGGACTAATGCAGTATTTTGAGGGAGACGCAGTATAGATGAGACAGTGGTAGTGGAAGTGATAGTGTCATGGGCAGCAGCACAAAAGGCAGCAGCGCAACAAATGAGGGGCAACAGTAGTCAAGCATCAACAGCACAGAGAATTCTTCAAGGTTTGAGCAGTATGCAGCAAGCATATTGCTTGTTAGGTCCCTATATAACTAGTGTAGTCCCTTATTGTTGTTAGTGTAGCCCCCTTTTTGTTATTGTTGTACCCCTGTAACCCCCATATTGTTATTATTGTGCCCTTACATTATTATTGTTAGGTTGGCTAGGATTATATTGTGACCCCATGCACTCCTATATATAGAAGGAGGTTTTTTCATTTGTATCATCCAAAAATTGTTCACTTATGTAATGTATAGGAGGTTGCCCCCCTCGAAGTGAATTATTTCTAAGGCGTTGATCTCTCTTTTCTTCTATTTTTGGAGCTGGTTTCATAACATTTCGTATCAGAGCTTTGGACTCTAGGGTTCCGCTACTCCAAAAAGGTCATCATGGCATTTTCGTTATAATTTTTTTCTACAAAGGTTCAGAAGCTGAAATTCTTATCACAAGAAGCCGAAATCCTGAGGAACTTCTTGTAAAAATTTCAAGTCTTGGTTCACAATATTTTTGGAGATATGATCTACTGAAGTTAGGTTTTTTTCAAGCTCCCGAATTTCATCTAAAAGAGGCGACCTTGGGAAAATCGTCATAACTCTCTCTCTAAGCATCGGATTAGAATTCTGTAAAAAGTGACCGAAAGTACATAGACTGTAGTTTCTTAAGTATCAATTTCAGAGCCAAAGGAGTAAACAGTGACACGTGGCACGCCGTACAAATTCGCTCTACTGAACCAGTCCATAATTAGGTCATTGTGGGAGAGTGGGCATAACTTTGCCTTGAAGCATCCAAATTAGGTCAGACCTATGGCATTCGAAAGAAGATTCATAGGGCTACTACAGGACCAAATTTCAGATATTGAGGATCCAAAATCACAGAGATAATTCAGTTTCAAAATAGAACTCCTCAAAAGCAAGAAAAATGTGTGTATTTTTGTTTTTCAAATTGCATAAGTCTTGTTTAAAAAAAGAGTTTGAAGTGATTCCAAGGGTATATTGAAGCATAAACATCAGTATTGGGTTCTAAAATGCCCCCTAAAAAGAATTCAACACCCATTAAGCCCTCAGAATACCCTACTATGACTGATGAAGATGGAGAAGTGCAACATGACATATCAAAATTACAAGAGCAAGTGCACCAAATTTCGCTCTCGCAAAGAGCAACAAAAAATGAAATGAAAGTATAAAGGAAAGGCTTGGGGCCATTCGGAAGACACACACAGTGGCAGAGCACTGAGACTAAGCTGGCATTCTAGAGCGTGGTTTGCTAAGAATTTCCAAAAGTGTTTCAGTTGTAGCAAGGGGTAGTATTGGCTAAGGGGATGATCTGATCCCAGAGCCAAGAGTTAGCAAGAGACAGAGAAGCAGTAGTCAGAGCAGCAGCTACGCAACGCAGAGGGCTTCAATGCTACGCAGGCCCAGAAAGGGCAGCACAAAGGAAATAGGAGGCCATCAGGGCTTACGTAGGCCGAGCTACGGCAGCACAGGGACAGCGTAACCCAGTCTAGGGTTACGTAGGCCTCTCCTTGGCAGCACAGGGGCACAGGCAGGCTAGCAGAGCTGACACAGAGGGCTTCAGAGCAGCACTGGGGTTTCTGAAGACAGAAAAAGGCTGCGTTCTGTAAATCCCATTTGAGGGTGTGAATCAGTGAGTTTCTTTGTCTCCATAACAGAGGTATTGCTGCAGATTTTGTATTTCTTTGTCAGATTAACCAGTAAGGTGCCCAGATTTGTTGTACTTAGAATCTACTTAATAATATAAACCCTCCAATGGCCAGAAGTTTGGTTTTCCCGCATTGGGTTTTTCCGGGGACAGTTGTCCAGAAAATCTTGTGTCACTTCGTCTATGTGCATGTATTTAGCTTAGATTTGTATCTGTGTAGCCTGTTAAAGTGTTTACTTCGATGTTAATACTGAACATTTCATATTAATAACTTGCATAAGTAGGAGAAGTAAATCGTGGTTTAACAGTAGGGTTCCTACATAAGTAATATTCAGAAACTTTCACATGGTATCAGAGCGATTGCAGATCTAGCTGGATCACCAGCAAGAAGACTGAAGAATCCTTGCAAAGCAGCAAAGAAAGCAGTAGCAACCGCAGAAAGTCAGACCCAAAAGGACAACGTAGCAGCAGAGGGGAGCTGAGCCATGCAAAGGCCAGAGTGACGCAGTCTCCACGCAAGCCCACGTAATTACTGCATAGAGGCAGCGCAGAAGCTGTGCTGGGACTGTCTGTTCACGGAGAGGCCAGCCAAGGTGACGCAGTCCTAAAGCTGTTGCTGATTCAAAGTGCCGGAGCAGTGCTGCAGAGCTTCAGTAGTTGCTGGTGGGGTTAAATTTTTAAAGGTGCAGAAATTAGCCTAAGCACTAGTTAACAAAGAGCGAGAGGAGAACAACTTCTTAGAGGATTTCCAGCCAAATAAATCTAAAGTTTGATCAGAGGATCGAAGAGAGCTGATTCGTTGTGATTTGGCAGACTTCCAAGAGAGGAAGTTAGTTGTCAGAGGGAGTAGAGGGTTCCTTTCTCGCTAAGGACCCTAGATCTGAGTCTCTAGCATAGAGTGAAGGATTAGTTCCGATAGATTTATTGAGCAAATGGCACCTCAAGGACTGCGTGATCAGGATAGGTTGAACGGCCTGTCCAACTTTGCAATCTCAAAGGCCAGAATCCTAGTAGTCATGGAGGCATACGGTCTGAGGGAGCATGCATAGAAAGTTCTGGCCACACCAACCAATGTGGATCCCCTAAAGAAGCATGAAGAAGCAACAGCACATGCCAAGCCCTTCATAATGGATGGGGTTAAAGATCATGTAGTACCACACATAGCCGAAAAGAAGACGACTAATGATATGTGGAAAGCCTTAACCGCCCTATATGTAATATTCCCATTTTTGGTGACACCTACGACAGGGCCAGGTTGGTCTTCCAGAGTTAGGAGCAGACAGGTCACAGGTACAGAGTGGTGTTATCAGCGGGCTCAGGAGCTTTTCGGAGGAGTTTTGAGGAGTTTTCATGGTGTCCGGAGGCATTCGCTTGATATACTCCATCATCCAAGCAGTTTGGCTTTCGTTCCGATGCATTTCGATAACTTTCGGAAATTTGAGTTATTTATGGGCTTAACTCAGCTGATTACGCTCAAGGTGGCATTCCGGGAGGAATACATGATGGAACACCTTAGTGTAATAGCTCATTGGAACCGGGACGAGAATACCTACATGGTGAGACAGTTAGACACAGATTTCAGTGACCGGAGGAGGCGTGGTAGCCGATTTACCCTTTTCTGCATTAAAAAGGAATATTTTAATAAAAGGGAAAAGTGCTCCATGAATAAAATAATAATAAAATAATGCTCTAGAAGGCTCCAAGGGATCTATAAAAGAAAAGGAGGAGGCCATTGGGAGATATCTTTTGGAGGAGATCATTTGCTTTTGTATGAGAGGTTTGAGGACGTGGTTCTCTACTTCAGCCGTAGCCCCAGGACGGAAACCCTCAGGTGATTTGTGAGTGTTGGACGGAAATCCAATACTCTTGAGGAGACTTCACTTGGGAGTTTCACAGAGCTTCAGAGATTGGTGTGAGGATCATTTAGATCTTCAACTTGTGCTTCAGTGGGTTCAGTGACAGTTTTTCCGTAGCCGATTTGCAGCAGTCTTCTCGCTGAGCCGTCTACATCATTGCCAGCGTCATTCATCAGTCGGGCCAGAGATCTTTCTGGGTTTGCTCCGCTTGCTTGGCAAGCTCAGGTTCCGCTGTTCATTTATGCTGATGTACTTTTTATCATGGATTAATAAAATGGCTCAGTGATTTTATCGGCATCTATTGTGTTCTATTGGTGGCTGTGTGTATATTTCCTTTTATTTTGCTGCTTAAGTTTATTTCTGCAATTTTAGTTAAAATATCCCATTTGGGATATTACAGTGGTATCAGAGCCTTGGTCTTGGCTCAGCCGTGGGTTTCAGTTTTGATTGAGGTTGTTCGAGGGTTTATTCTGAATGTACCAAAGTTTATTGCCGAAGCAAATCTTCATTCCTGAGGAAAAATTTTATTACGGCGGGGACATTAAGATTAAAATCGATTTATATGAAAGAGTCCCATTAATTTTCTCAAAACGGCGTGAAGAATTTTAGAAGGATTTCTTAGTATAAAGGGTAATCACCGAGCGGCTATGTCAAATATCTACCAAAGCCCAAAATCATTGTGGGAAGTCGAACCTATTTGGTAGGGATCGTGGAGTTAATTTAAGAAAAAAAAAAAAGCATGGCAAAATCTAAGGTTATGAAGACCATAATTTAATTTTTCCAAAAATTCATAAAACTGGGTTGCCGTCAAAGAATTCTGAGGAGCTGAGGGTCCTTCACGCTACACTCAGTCGCCATTATCAAACCTCGAGCTGGTGGCTGCATCTAAGGCCGAGTCAGAAGGGCCGTGATGGAGGCAATAACAAGGCCATCAAAATTCACTCTCACCCAGATGCTAAAGTCGGAACAATTTTCTGAGAAGAAGCCGAATTTGTTGGGGGCTGTGCATTGGTGCATTTCGAATCAGTCATACATGCGATGGTGTAACTGTGCGATTAGAGCGTTAGACCGAGAGTAACATTTGGCATTTTCGGCGAAGTTGTCGAGCCTAGTGCTCTGAACGAGACGTTTTTCCAATAGCAAATCGGGGGCAGAAAGAAGGCCCACACCATTGCTGTAACGCGCCACTGGAGGAGGTAGTTGTACGTGGCCAAATGGGCACGCAGATTGGGGGATCCATCGCTGCTGACTCACAGGCATTGTGACGTCGCCTTATAGTTGCCAAAATACTCGCGTGACAGCAAGCAAGAATCTTTGGTCGACTGACGAGCAGAGAGTTGGTCCATATTTTCGCGAGGGTCATAATTAATAGAGACAATGCCTGCAAATGCTCTGAGATTTTCCATCGACATTGGTGATATGAAAATTCTGCGGGCAGACAAGGGTTATACCAATGCTGGAAAAAGCACACTCCTAAATCGCTTAAGTGGAGCTATGTGAACTGATTACGCACAATTAACGAAGGGCATACGATATTCAGTCTGTTGTAGTTTGGTTGTCACAGCCCGAGAGTTTGGTGGCATCCAGTTCTCAAGTGTTGGAATTCCTCATAAGGAGGCTGCTGTGACATGCTGTGATGAAGTTCAACCGCTTGCTAAGTCTATAGGAGCAATGAATACTATAGTAAGAAGACAAAGTGATGGAAAATTGATTGGGTATAATACAGACTGTGAGGTTGCTATTTCAGCAGTTGAAGATGGCTTGAAGGGTGAAACTGGAAGCATAAACTCAGGAAGTAGCTCTCCCCTTGCTGGAAGAACGTTTGTGCTTGTTGGAGCTGGAGGAGCTAGCCGGGCACTTGCATTTGGGGCGAAACAAAGAGGCCAAAGGAGCTGGGAAAATAGTTGTGACTGGATTGGAGATGTTCATAAAGCAGGCCATTGGCCAATATGAGCTTTTCACTGGCAAACCAACACCTACAGAACTCATGAGGAAAATTGTTATGAAGGACTTTTGAGCATATATCTATGGAGACCGTAGAATTCGAGTTCCTCCTTGAAGCATAGCAACGCTGTGGTAGCTACCTGTTGGGGGCTGTGTGTAACCTCAGAAACGAAATCTGTGTAGTTTCTTGGTGTATCACAAAGTACTTCACTTGTACATTGTTCATGAGCAGCATTGTCACAACCCAAAGCGAGAGGGCTTCACTTCTGGAGGACTGATATTGGCATTTTCCTATCAATTAGCACAAGGTTCTATCTTCCTAATCTGCTCACTGTGTATTTGATTTTAATAGGTGTTAGTCCCTCATATCAGCAGTTTGCTAGTCATGAGTTCGTCATAAGCTGAATAGGATAATTGTTATAAGTTACCATTCTACTGGAAGTCCTCAAGATCCTGTAATGTCAAATCATTATTTTTTGCTAGAAGGATGTCATAAAATGAATTTATCAGTCTTGATTACATTGGTAACATGCATACTAAATGTGGTTGTGAGCCTTGACAAGACAACAAGATTGCTGAATTCTGTCATAGCAGTGTTAGGCATATGTAATGTTGTTGAATCATGATGTTATGAACCTTGTATTGATATTGAGTCACAGTTGAGGAAGTGTTTATGCATACTAAATGTGGTTGTAAGCCTTGACAAGACAACAAGATTGTTGAATTCTGTCATAGCAATGTTAAGCATATGTAATGTTGTTGAATCATGATGTTATGAACCTTGTATTGATATTGAGTCACAGTTGAGGAAGTGTTTGCATTTTTAGTGCATGAATAGTCACAAGCATTGTACTATTCAGACTTCATATTTATGATGCTGCTAGGATCTAACAGTTCAGCAGAGAGTTGGTTGGAGTGGAATGTCCATTACATATGCAATACTGAATCACAACAGCTTAGAAGTGCAATACTAAGTTGAAACAACTCAGAATTGCACGTGCAACATTGTGCAAGCAATCTGTTTGATAAAACATTTCACTGGGAAATATAGAAAACTCAGAAAAACAGCAATATTTCCATTCGCTGAACCATGGAGGGATTCCTAAACAGATTGATGAAAATAAAAATAGAAGATGGTTCCTTAAACCCCCATGCAGCAGAAAACAAGAAAACAAAGCCAAACAGCAGACCCTTTTCAAGAGGAATTTATGCCATCCTTCAAAAGGGACAGCCAAAAGATTTGCGGGGAGAATTGGAGATTGGTCACAAAATTTCTGCATTTGGGACAGATCTGAAACACATGAAGATGTCATGGAGAGTTTTGTTCAAACTAGAAGAGTTTAATGAACTCATGTCTACAATAGACCAAGCAGAAGGAAAGAAACTGATTTGGGCTCTAAAGCCTGCTATGCTTTCTTTTATATAGCCCAAATTCTTGGAGGAACCTTGTGAAGGGGTCACACTTCCAGTTGCAGTTTGCCTCAGTAACATCATGAAATTGACCGCACCTATAGCCCCATATAATGATGATATTATGAGGAGGATTATGAGGTTGATTGTAGAGACTTTTCAAGATTTGGGAAACAGCGCAGGCTCTACCTTTCGGGAAGAAGCTTGAGATTTTATGGGTATGGCCACATTCAAGACTTATGTCATCATGTTTGACCTTGAGTCATAGTTATCAAAACCGGCCGGTTTGAACCGGTAACCGGTCAAACCGGCTGGTCAGCTAAGTCACCGGGCGGAACCGGCCATGCAACCGGGTTCAAAGAGGCATCTCACAAAAAAATCCCGATTAACCGGACCTAACCGGCTGGTTAATGCATAAACCGGCCGGTTCCGTACCTAACTGGCCGATTAGGTGTCCCATGCTCAAGTTTGTGCTACCATTTCAGGAGGGCAAGGGGGGCTTCACTTGACTTTGCCTACCCTCTCATTTTCTTGACACATCCTCTTGGAAATTAATGGTAATGTTAAATTCTTGACTTTGCCTACCCTCTCATTTTCATTTTCATCCTTTTACTTAAATTTTTAACATTACCATGAAATGACTCAAGATGTTTAAGAGTGGTTTCGTCCTCATTGGATTTCATATGGAGAAACCAGAATTTTAGATTTCACTCAAAATTCAGCAGACTTAATGGTTTTCAGGGTTTCATGGTTTGGGGGTTTGCAATGTTTCCATTTGTTTCTATCATGTGTAAGGGTACGAGATTGGCATTTGATCAAGAGCATGAAGTCATTTAAGAACGTTGATGTTGGTGGCATTGATTGTTGAACTTTGTTGATGTTGGTGGTATTGATTGTTGAACTCTCCTACCGTGGCCTTAACAAGAATTTACCCTTCACTGAAAGGAAAACAACTGGTTAGGCATGCTAATCTTTTTCTACCGCATTTTAAGGTTGAGGAGATGAACCCTTCACTCAAACCAAAATCACTGGTTAGGCATGTTAAACTTTTTCAATTTCTATCATGTTATAAGGTTGAGCAATCCAAGTTTGAAGACTTTGAGCTAGATGATGTTTATGTATCTCTTGTTGATGATCCCATTTCTAGTAGCGATGAATCAATGATGAGTTTCATGAGAGACCATGTTGCTCAGTGATTTGCAGTTTTGATGTCTATTTTTGCTACTACTACTACTACTAAAGTTGTAGAGGAGTTTTAGGAGTCCTCAAACTTTGAGCCATATTATTTATGTAGCTCATGTTGATGATCCCTTGTCTAGTAGTGTTGATGATTTTGATCATGATGAGGAGTGATCATGTTGTTGATCACTAATATGTAGTCTTGTATTAGGCCAATGGCCTCATAGCTTGTAGCATTGTTTTTGGACTTTATGGGCCATTTGGAGCCTCATTACTTATGTATTTTTTGATGATATGTATTGCACTTGGTGCCATTTTGATATATTCACCTTTGCATGGTATATAAATGAGCAAACTTTGCATATTTTGTCTCTATTGGCTTGGAATCATGGTTGCAAATCTTAAAAATAGTTTTTTTTATTAAAAAATAATTATTTAATATATATTTTTTTTAAACCGGTTCATTGAGATCTGACCGCTCTCGGTTAGATCGGTTCCAGTTAGAAACCCAGTTCATTAGGTCCACCGGTCCGGTCACCGGTTCCGGTTTTAATAACTATGCCTTGAGTGTGATGACTTGATTCTGCAGATGTTCCAATGCTTCTTCAGCATTAGGAGACCTGTCATAGCACACATGCAGTCCATTTTGTCATCATGTATGAGAGACCATGGGACCATTGGCCGAGAGTTGCAGACCCAATTGTTGAGAATTTGGAGGAGAGAGCAATTAGTCTCACCTGCTGCTTATGAGCTAGCCCAAGAGCTGGTTGAGCAGAATATTGGGCTATTCAGGAGACAGTTGACCAGGGAGGAGCTGCTCCAGTTTGGTGGGTCAGGCAACAAAAATGAGTTGAGGAGGAAGGGACTTTGCTTCATTTGCAAAGAACCTTGGGGGTCTGATCACTCATGTTTGAGAGATGCAGATGAGGTGGCAGAGGTAGAGCAGGTAGACGTTCCTTCTGTATGCCTAGATGAGGACTCTTCTTCAAATGAGTCCATGGGATCATATGAGGATGCTTCTGGGGAGCGAGAGCAGCCATGCAGAGATGATGATGACAGTAGACCAGAGCTGTGTTCTAGTGTGCAGGGGGAGCAGTCAGGGGACTGTATAGGAGATACTCTGGGTGATGAGTCCCTTGTGACGATTCAGCCAGGGCAGCATATAATGGAGCCTCAGTTAGCAAAGGAGGATACTATTCACATCAGGCATGATATTCCTTTCGGGGAGAGCCAGATGGGCGCCCACATTGAGCCGATGAGGGATATGTGGCTAACAGTGGGGTCAGCCATTGAGGTGGAGCAGTCAGATGCATTGACATCGAGTGCGATGACGGAAGTTGCAGATCCATATCCTCTGGAGGTGTTGGAGGTTGATGGGATCGTTCTACAGGGGGCTAGTAGACAGAGTATGACATTCCTAATCAGGAGTGGGAGGAGCTGATGGAGATGGTGGAGCATCCATCTGTGGGTCGACACAGGGATGAGGTGCAGATAGATGTACATGCAGTCAGCAGAGCTACAGTATTTTCAGTGAGTAGCACTCTCCAGGAGTACATCGATGGGGCTTGTAGCATATCTTGCCCACTTTGGCCCATTATAGAGAGAGGGGCTTTCTTCTACAGGCAGGGAGCTGATGGAGACGGTGGAGCATCCATCTGTGGGTCGACACAGGGATGAGGTGCAGATAGATGTACACGCAGTCAGCAGAGCTACAGTGTTTTCAGTGAGTAGCACTCTCCAGGAGTACATCAATGGGGCTTGTAGCATATCTTGCCCACTTTGGCCCATTATAGAGAGAGGGGCTTTCTTCTACAGGCAGCTTCCATTGGAAAATAGGGCAGAGCAGTGAGAGTTGATTACAAGCTGGCGGCAACACTCTGGGCATGTTCCATGTGCAGTTGTTGCTACATTGGATTCTTCTTCTAGGATGGACTGGCAGGAGATCATGAGTTGGTACCCTCTTGATGGTACGGTATTCTTCGTAGGGAGCACAGCAGAGCAGGGGCACTCAAACATAGTAGATGTTACAGATTCCAGTTGGCAGAAGGGCACAGGTCGTTATTTTTTCAGCACTCCATCCCGATTTCCAGAGAGCAGGATCAGCGTGGCATTGATTCAGGACTTGGATTGGAGAGAGGTGATGAGTTGGTACACAGTTGATGGGACAACTTACACAGTCACAGATACAGCGCTGCAGGAGTCATGGTCTTCACCTCTTAGAGCATCAGTCATAGCCAGAGGCAGTGCGTAGTCCGAGCCATGGGACTTGGGCGATGATTGGCCAGTGTGGCGATGGGATCCGGGAGGATTGTTTGTTGACTGGGACAGAGAGAGATCAGTTTGGGATCCTGGCATTGAGGGGTCTGTTCTGAGAGGTTTGACACAGGTGCATAGCAACACCCAGAGGTTGGTATGGGATCCAGGCATTGGGTCTGAGATGCGGCGGGCCAACAGAGTGGCCCACATATTTCGATTGCTTGAGGGCAAGCAATCTTGGGGCAGAAGGTCTATAATATTCCCATTTTTGGTGACACCTACGACAGGGCCAGGTTCGTCTTCCAGAGTTAGGAGCAGACAGGTCACAGGTACAGACTGGTGTTATCAGCGGGCTCAAGAGCTTTTCGGAGGAGTTTTGAGGAGTTTTCATGGTGTCCGGAGGCATTCGCTTGATATACTCCATCATCCAAGCAGTTTGGCTTTCGTTCCGATGCATTCTGATAACTTTCGGAAATTTGAGTTATTTATGGGCTTAACTCAGCTGATTATGCTCAAGGTGGCATTCCGGGAGGAATACATGATGGAACACCTTAGTGTAATAGCTCATTGGAACTGGGACGAGAATACCTACATGGTGGGACAGTTAGACACAGATTTCAGTGACCGGAGGAGGCGTGGTAGCCGATTTACCCTTTTCTACATTAAAAATGAATATTTTAATAAAAGGGAAAAGTGCTCCATGAATAAAATAATAATAAAATAATGCTCTAGAACACTCCAAGGGATCTATAAAGAAAAGGAGGAGGCCACTGGAAGATATCTTTTGGAGGAGATCATTTGCTTGTGTATGACAGGTTTGAGGACGTGGTTCTCTACTTCAGCCATAGCCCCAGGATGGAAACCCTCGGGTGATTTGTGAGTGTTGGACGGAAACCCAATACTCTTGAGGAGACTTCACTTAGGAGTTTCACAGAGCTTCAAAGATTGGTGTGAGGATCATTCAGATCTTCAACTTGTGCTTCAGTGGGTTCAGTGACAGTTTTGCCATAGCCGATTTGCAGTAGTCTTCTTGCCAAGCCGTCTACAGCATTGCCAGCGTCATTCATCAGTCGGGCCAAAGATCTTCTGAGTTTGCTCCGCTTGCTTGGCAAGCTCAGGTTCCATTGTTCCTTTATGCTGATGTACTTTTTATCATGGATTAATAAAATGGCTCAGTGATTTTATCGGCATCTATTGGGTTCTATTGGTGGATATATGTATATTTCCATTTATTTTGCCGCTTAGGTTTATTTCTGCAATTTTAGTTAAAATATCCCATTTGGGATATTACACTATATGAAGGAAGATTCATCCAGAGGAGAATGCTTCTCGAAAACCAGTTGAGGTTATTCATGATGACCAAGGGGGAGGAGATTGAGCCTTTTTTGTCCAGAATTCAAGCAATCCTGGATGACTGGCATGGGGGTGAAGGTGGAGGGCAATGTTATGGTGAGGACGGCTCTTAATGTTGTCACAGAGGACTGGGAAACTTTTCACCAAAGTCTCTTGGACAGAGCGGACCTTCCCAACTGGGACAATATGTGGGTGATCCTCCGACAAGAAGAAATTCGTCGGATCAACAAGAGACAGTTCATCACCAGGTCGAGCAAATTCAAGAATGAAGAAGAGGAAGATGCAGCCTTGGCATCAAAGAGGGAGCAAGGGAGAAAGAAGCGTGATCTATCAAAGATCAAGTGTTTCCAGTGCGGCGAACTAGGACCTTCGCCAACAATTGCCCTCATAAGAAGAAGGACAAGAAAGCTTCTAGTTCCAAGGCTGTTGTGGCGGACTATGGCTCCGAAGATGACGTGGCCATGAGCACTCATGAACCACGAAAGTGGAGCGACATGGATCTGTAGAGTAGCTACAGAGTGGTGGCGGGATCCTTGAGTAGCCCAACTCTTGGATCACATCCGTGCTACAAGAGCCTTAAGACAGTAGCGAGACAAGTGGAGCAGTGGGTGTAGAGAGTCACAGATGGAGCAGAGGCAAAGCTGGACGCTGAGAGGGAGCAACGCAGTGCAGATGCAGCAGCAGCATAATAGTGCAGCGCAGAGGGGCTGATGTGACTTCAGCAGCGCAGTGCAGGCTGGCTTACACAGAGCAGAGTTGCAGCAACGCAGTGGCTTTAGGAAGACAGCACAAAGCAGCAGCCTATAGAAATTCAATGATGAGGATGTAGCCCAACTAACTTATCTGTCAAAGATTGGGAAGAAGTTTTCAGTTGTTTCTCTCAGCAACTGAGTTGCATTGCAGCAGTTGGCAACACGATGCAGCAGATTGAGAGGGAGTTGCAGTACAGAAGTGGCAGTGGCAGTGGCAGTGTCATGGGAAATAGTACGGGAGAGCAGCAGTAGCGCAGTGATGAAGGGCAGCAGGCCAAGCATCAGCGCAGAGACCCACACCAAAGATCAGTGAAGAGCTTCAGGGTGAAGTAGTGTTGTGCTAGAGCACTCCTCGCTAAGAGGGAGTGTTGGGATTTTGAGTGTCGGGGTAGCTTCGAACTTTCTCTAGCTCCCAAACTTTGTTCAAGGACTAGAGTACATGAGATCTCCAAGACCTAGAAAGGGATTTGAGAAATTCCATCCGATTTAAAAGAAAATCAATTAATTGATATTTTAATTAAGGACCCTAAGTCTAACTTAAGAAAATTAAAATATTAAAGGTAATTAATTTGAACATGTGACAGAAATGACTTAAGTCACACGGATCAAGCTTTCTTTTAATCTTAGTCGTCGATTCAATATTAGATCACGGCCGTTGGTTTCCCAACGAGAAAAGTATAAAGAAAAGGCTTGGGGTCAGTTGGAGGACACACACATAGTGGCAGAGCACTGAGACTAAGCTAGAATTTTAGGGCGTGGTTTGCTAAAAATTTCCAGAAGTGTTTCAGCTGCAACAAGGGGTAGTATTGGCAAGGAGATGATCTGATCCCAGAGCCAAGAGTCAACAAGAGGCAGAGAAGCAGAAATCAGAGCAGCACAGAGGGAGCAGCAACTGCGTAGCGCAAAGAGCTTCAGTGCTACATAGGTGCTACGCAGGCCCAAAAAGGGTAGCGCAGAGGCAGCAGGAGGCCATCAGAGCTTACACAGGCCCAGCTAGGGTAGCGCAGGGACAGTGTAACCCAGTCTACGGTTATGCAAGCCTCTCCTGAGTAGCGCAGGGGTCGACGCAGGCTAGCAAAGCTGACGCAGAGGGCTTCAGAGCAGCGCTAGAGTTTCTGAAGACAAAAAAACATTAAGTACCATCTCCAGAACAAAGGTATTGTTGCAAATTTTGTATTTCTCTGTCGAGTTAAACAGTAAGGTGCCCAGATTTGATGTACTTAGAATCAACTTAATAATATAAACCAATGTTGCGAAAATCAACATCGAGGTAAAATCGACGAGGGTCCGTAAAACCAAAAAATCATAAAAATCGGGAAAATATTTGTAAAAATCGGCAAACATCGGAAAAATTAAGATACCATCAAAATATTGGTAAAAATCAGCGAACATCGGCTAGGCCAAAAAAACTTGATTTCGAGATAAAATCGAGATGTCATCGAGATGTTCACAACACTGATATAAACCCTCCAACAGCCAGAAGACCAATTTTCCCGCATTGGGTTTTTCCGTAAACAATTTTTCAGAAAATCTTGTGTGTCACTTTGTCTATGTGCATGTATTCAGTTTAGATATGTATCTGTGTAGGCCGTTAAAGTGTTTACTTTGATGTTAATACTGAACATTTCAGATTAATAACTTGTATAAGTAGGAGAAGTAAATTGTGATTTAACAATAGGGTTTCTTCATAAGTAATATTCAGAAATTTTCACATTTACTAGAAGATTCACACCCAGTTTTATTAATACCCTTTAATTATTTTGATTTCCTAAGTTTTGACTTAGGCATCCATTAAAAATAATTAATTATTTTAATAAAACACTCTCCGGGTAGAATTTCCCAAAACGATTTCTGGGTATTCTGGAATGCATGTCCTAGCCTCCCTGCAAATTTTGAGGCCAAGAGCACATCCGATGCTACCATAAATCAACAATAGCAAGCCCAGATTCTATCTTTCTTATCATTTGATGTACTCAGTTCTTCGCCTTATTTCGTGTGTTTTATTAACTAGTGCATGTGTAGTAAAATTTATTTGCTATAGCCTAGTTCATGTGTCTATTATTAGCTTTAAATTTCAATTGGGAACATTACAATTTGATTCACTATATGATCTAACAATTTTATCTTAAGAAATTATAGAGATTTACAGGTACGCTAGCCCTAGGGCTCCAAGTTCACAGACTGTGGGAAAGAGTCGACCTTGTGTTGAAATTTGGTTACTGGAGAACAGGTGATTCCCTAAGGCTTTGATCTTTGGCCTAAGGAAAAGTGTCCAAAAGAATTTAATTTTTCTCCTAAAGTGACTTTATAAAGTTATATAGTCAAATATAATTTAAAAGTGACTTTAAGTGATAAAGTTACTAAGTCTAATTTTAAAGTGACTTTAATAAAGTCGATGTGAAATTAGAAAGTGAAAAGTGACTTTGGAAATAAATGACTAAGTGGGTCTTTATTAAAGTGGGGTGAATTAAAAAATAGAAAGTGAGATTTAAATGAGCATTTAATCTCATCCCTAGATCTAAAGCTATCTCAGCCATTAGATTTAGGGATTCCCCAAAAGTCACTTAGGGTTAGGTTAAAGGAGGAAAAGGAGGGAAAAGGTCATTTAATTCTTTCATGAGCAGATTGAGAGAGGAGGAGAGAAAGCTGAAGAGAAATTTCTAAGCGGAGGGAGAGCAGCAAAAGACACAGCAAATCCTCACAGCAGGAGGGCACACTTCCCAAGGTAGCAAATTCGTACAGCAGCATTTATTAGCATGGTTACCGAGGCAGAAAATCCGTACAGCAGTTTGCACACATTTCAAGGAAAGGACAGTGTTGTTTTCGAGCAGAATCAGCAATTAAGGGCATGGCTTTCGAGGAAAATTTTCTAGGCACAAAAATCGAGGAAGAGACTACTATCCAATCTGTACAGTTTCGTACAGGGAATTTCTGGCACATTTTTCAAGGCAGCAAGTACAACAGTTATTGCTGTAGTTTTTCCTTTAATTTTCAGTTTGTTGTTTGGCATGATTTTCAAGGTGGAAGGTGGCACAAAAATCGAGATAAGTGGTTTTTAGTGTTTGCTGTAATTTTTACTGTGTATTGTTGTTCACTGTAAAAGCATTTATCAGAAATAAGAAGCTTTCGAACTGGTTTTCCCCAAGAGTTGTAGGGGGTTTTTCCAGGGTCAAGTTGACCAAAAATCAACGTGTCTATTTTCTATGTGTGGCTGATTTAATTTTCTGAGTTTTAATTTTGCATTTCGGCACTGTGAAATTTCCAGAATTTGTGTTTTCAGAAAATATTTATTTTTTCTGGCTTGTTGATTGTATGGCTATGGGAATGGGCATTTAACTTTATGGGAGAAATAAGGAGAAACTAAAAACCGAGGTTGGGTTATCAAATTTCTACATGGTATCAGAGCTATTTTGTTGAAAAGTGCAGTTTGGGATAGCAAGAAGAAAAAATTACAGCAAGCTAATTTTTCACACAGAAAACAATACTTTTACTACAACAGTGTTATTTTCAGCTTATTAGGACAACAAGCATGTCTTTGGGCTTGAGAGTGGAGGATAATCTGGATGGGCATAGTAACTACAGTGTTTGGAAGGAGAGAATGCAGAGTATCTTTGAGGAGGCAGAAGTCTAGGATACCATGGTGCATACCGCACAGCGCCCTGTTAATGTGCCTACTGATGTTGTTCAATTGGCAGTATTTAATAAGAAGAATAACAAGGGTAAGACACTGATTCTAGATGGAATCAAAGACCATTGCATTTCTCATGTGAGAGGAAAGAGATATGCACATGAGATGTGGATAACATTGACCAATCTCTACAAGAGTACCAATGAGAACAGGAAAATGGTCCTAAGGGAGAAGCTGAAGACCATTAAGATGGGTAAGACTAATAATGCAGCTGGATATCTCACTAAGATTACTAATGTGAGAGATGCATTGGCAGCAGTTGGAGAGGTCATTCCACCCACTGAGTTGGTGCGGATTGCAGTGAATGGCCTTCCCAATTCATGGTTGAACTTTGTTGATGGGGTTTGTGCACGTGAGACCCTTCTCTCTTGGGAGAGGTTCTAGGATGATTGCATATAGACAGAAATCAAAAAGAGCCAGCTTGGGGCAGCCAAACCAGTTGAGCAGGATGAGGATGTAGCACTGTTGGCAGGAGGCAAGAAAAACAAGGGAAAGAAGCAAGCTTCCACAAGTGTTTGTGGGGGCAAAGGAAAAGGTAAAGGTAAACAAGGGAACACGCAGAAGGACTATTCCAAGATGAAGTGTTGGAATTGTCAAAAGATGGGACACTATGCAGTTGTGTGTCCGAAGAAGAAGAAGAAGGGGAAGAACCAGAGCATGGCAGCATGAGATAGAGGACTTTACGGATAACTTTGTCCAGGAGTTTGGGTTCATTGCTTGTGAGTCCACTAGTGCAGGATCACCTGTCACGAAGGTTTAGAGGGAGTGTGCATTTCCCTCCACTAGCGGAGCATCTTCAGGTATTTGGTATGTTGACAGTGGGGCTTCACGTCATATGACAGGAGTCCACGAGTACTTCTCAGAGATTTCAGAGAGTGGCACTGATATAGAGGTAGTACTCGGAGATGACAGCGTTGTTAGAGTAGTTGGTGTAGGGACATTGACATTTGATAGGGAACCCAAACCTCCCTTGAAGGTGTCAGATGTTCTATATGTGCCAAGGATGAGGAAGAACCTCATATCCATCTCAACATTGGAGGATAGAGGATATGAGATATTGTTCAGGAGAGGACAAGTGCTAATATATCCCAGGGGCGCTCCAACTGATTCAGCTAGAGTGATTGGTGTATGTCATGCAAAGGTGTACAAATTTGCATTTCAGCCCCTTTTGGTATTGAGCAGTAGTACCGGCAACAGAGCTAGCAATTCATAGTTGTGTGAGATTTGGCACCGCAAGATGGGGCACATGTATCATCGAGCCTTGAAGACATTGCGGGAGATCACTACAGGTGTGCCAGATTTTAGTACTGATCACATTAATACATGTAGAGGATGTGCTATGGGCAAGTTTTGCCAAATCCCCTTTTCCTAGCAGTGACAGCAGATCGACTAGGATACTTGATTTTATTCATTCTAATGTGAGCGGTCGAATGTCTCATGTTTCCTTGAGTGGATATGAGTATTATGTTTTATTCATTGATGATCACTCTAGGAGGACCTGGATTTATTTCTTGAAGACCAAGAGTGAGGTCTTCAAGCGGTTTCAGGAGTTCAGAGCTCTTGTGGAGACACAGACAGGTCGGAAGATCAAGTCCCTGAGGTCGAACAATGGAGGAGAGTACACCCTTGGAGAGTTTGTTGACTATTGTGCGGAGGCAGGCATTAGGAGGGAGTTCACAGTTCCTTACAACCCCTAGCAAAACAGGGTTGCAGAGAGGAAGAACAGATCCATCGTTGGGGCTGCCAAAGCCATGCTACATGATCAATGGTTACTATTGTTTTTGTGGGCAGAGGCCTACAATACTGCTATGTACTTTCAGAACTAGAGTCCACATCGTGCCTTCGAGCATGTGACTCCGGAGGAGGCATTTTCTGGAAAAAAGCTTGATGTTGGTCACTTTCATATCTTTTGGTGTATTGCATACTCCTACGTACCCAAGGAGAAGAGGACCAAGATAAAGCCCACCACAGATAAGGGTGTCTTTGTGGGCTACAGTGAGACCTCGAAGGCCTTTCGGATTTATATTCCTGCACAGAGGAGAGTTGTTGTCAGGCGGGATGTGAAGTTCGAGGAGGACGGGGCTTTCAGAAGGTCACGGGAAATAGAGTATCTAGATCGGCCAGACCCTCAGGAGCAACTGAGTCAGGCATAGGGATCCAGTCGACAGGGATCAGGAGGATCCGAAGGGACATCGATTACGGTGTCAGGTCCATCAGTGAGCAGTGGCTCATAGAGTCAGAGGGGTGGTGCTTCGGCAGCATGCAGAGCAGTCCACTGAGAAGTTCACTAGGGAGTTCACTGATGGACAGTTCACACAGTACTTCAGCGTCTACAGGTTCAGGTTCAGGTTCAGACAGGAGGACAGCAGACAGACAGTCAGGAGTTCAGACTCCTGATGATGAGGAGGAGGAGTTTCATTCTCCGGTGGGAGAAGTGTCCTCAGGCAAGAGGAAGCTCAAGTGGCTTCAGGATACCTTGAGAGAGACCACATCTATTGCTGGGTCGAAGAGGCCAGTCAGAGAGAGCAGACCACCTGATAGGTTTTGTAGCTATATGGCAATGGTTGCCAACATCATTGACTCTAAGCCTTCTAGCTATGAGGAGGCAGCTAGCCAACGGGTCTGGAGAGAGGCCATGCAGGAGGAGTATTCTTCTATCATGAAGAATGATGTTTGGGAGGTGGTGCCGAGGCCTGAGGGAAAATCCGCGGTTACTTCCAGATGGCTTTACAAGGTAAAGCATGCTGCAAATGGCAGCATTGAGAAATATAAGGCAAGGTTTGTGGCTAGAGGGTTCTCCTAGGTAGAGGGAGTTGATTATGAGAAGACCTTCGCTCCCGTGGCTTGATATACTTTGATTCGCTCCATTATATCGATAGTAGTAAAGATGGGTTGGAAGATTCACCAGATGGATGTTAAGACAACATTTCTCAATGGCTTCATACAAGAGGAGGTGTACATTGAGCAGCCACAGGGCTTTGAGGTGCATGGGAAGGAGTCCCATGTATGCAGACTGAAGAAGGCCCTTTATGGCCTGAAGCAAGCTCTCAGAGCTTGGTACTCCAGAATAGATACATACTTGCAGAAGATGGGTTTCACAAAGAGTGATGCAGATTCGAACCTTTACTTTATTGTGATATGTGAGGAGCCTCTCATTCTGGTGCTGTATGTGGATGACTTGGTCATTATAGGTGCAGAGAGACTCATAGAGCACTGCAAGAGAGATCTTGCGTCGGAGTTTGAGATGAAGGACATTGGCTTGATGCATTACTTTTTGGGTTTGGAGGTGTGGCAAGAGGAGGGGCATTTCTTCCTGGGGCAAGGGAAGTATATTGTGGACATCCTTGGCAGATTCCACATGGAGGATTGTAGACCCATGTCGACACCGATGATCACCAACTAGAAGAAGCTTCATGCTTCGGATTCCGAGTTGGTGGATCCCACATTGTACAGACAGCTGATTGGTTCCTTGATGTATTTGGTCAACACTAGACCAAATATTTGTTTTGCAGTCAACACGATGAGTCAGTTTATGTGTGAGCCTAGGAAGGTTCACTGGGTGGTTGCAAAACACATTTTGCGGTACTTGCAGGGGACAGTGGATTATGGTCTGGACTACAGGCAGGGGGATGGAGTGAGATTGGCAGGTTACACTGATTCTGATTGGGCAGGTTGTGCTTCTGATAGGAAGAGCACTTCAGCGTGCTGTTTTGGGTTGGGTTCGGCAGTTGTGTCATGGTTCAGCCGAAAGCAGCAGTCAGTAGCATTGAGTTCAGCGGAAGCAGAGTATATGGCAGCTAGTCTAGCTAGTTGTGAGGCCATCTGGCTTCGCAAGATGTTGTTTGGCTTATTTGGTCAGCCGTTGAGACCTTCAGTGATTTACTGTGATAATCAGAGTTGCATTAAACTCACGGAGAATCCAGTATTTCATGACAGGTCAAAGCATATCGGGATCCAATATCACTTCATCAGAGACTATGTTCAGAAAGGAGCTGTGAAGCTTGAGTATATTCCCACTGATGAGCAGGTTGCAGATATTCTTACCAAAGCCTTACCACGAGGCAAGCATGTCTACTTCAGAGACAAGATGGGTGTGGTGAGGAACACCTTCCTTGGTAAGAGGGAGTGTTGAAATTTGGTTACCGGAGGACAGGTGGTTCCTTAAGGCTTTGATCTTTGGCCTAGGGAAAAGTGTCCAAAAGAATTTAATTTTTCTCCTAAAGCGACTTTATAAAGTTATAAAGTCAAATCTAATTTAAAAGTGACTTTAAGTGATAAAGTTACTAAAGTCTAATTTTAAAGTGACTTTAATAAAGTCAATGTGAAATTAAAAAGGAAAAGTGACTTTGGAAATAAATGACTAAGTGGGTCTTTATTAAAGTGGGGTGAATTAAAAAATAGAAAGTGAGATTTAAATGAGCATTTAATCTCAGCCCTAGATCTAAAGCTATCTCAGCCATTAGATTTAGGGATTTCCCAAAAGTCACTTAGGGTTAGGTTAAAGGAAGGAAAAGGTCATTTAATTCTTTCATGAGCAGATTGAGAGAGGAGGAGAGAAAGCTGATGAGAAAATTATGAGCGAAGGGAGAGTAGCAAAAGACACACAGCAAATCCGTACAACAAGAGGACACTTCCGAAGGTAGAAAATCCGTATAGCAGCATTTATTGGCACAGTTACCAAGGCAGAAAAACCGTATAGAAATTTGCACGCATTTTGAGGAAAGAACAGTGTTGTTTTTTAGAAGCAGCATCAGCAGTTAAGGGCACGATTTTCAAGGCGGATTTTCTGGGCATGGAAATCAATGAAGGGACTATTGTGCTGTCCATACAGTTCCGTATAGGCAGTTTCTGGCACGTTTTCGAGGTAGAAAGTACAACATTTATCGCTGTAATTTTTCCTGTAATTTTCTGTTTGCTGTTTGGCACGATTTTCAAGGTAGAAGGTGGCATGAAAATCGAGATAAGTGGTTTTTAGTGTTTGTTGTAATTTTTACTGTATATTGTTGTTCACTGTAAAAGCATTTATCAGAAATAAGAAGAAGCTTTCGAACTGGTTTTCCCCAAGAGTTGTAGGGGGTTTTTCCAGGTCAAGTTGACCAAAAATCAGCTTGTCTATTTTCTCTGTGTGGCTGATTTAATTTTCTGAGTATTATTTCTGCATTTCAGCACTGTGAAATTTCCAGAATTTGTGTTTTCAGAAAATATTTATTTTTTCTAGCTTGTTGAATGTATGGCTATGGGAATGGGCATTTAACTTTATGGGAGAAATAAGGAGAAACTGAAAACCGGGGTTGGGTTATCAAATTTCTACACCTTGTTTGGGCTCTAAGGTTTCTTTGTGGTGAATACTTTTGCAGAAGGGTTTTTGCCAATCTATCTTTCGAAATTATTCATCCATTGCAATTTTTTTTTAAATGTTTTCAAAATATTATTTTGGGCTAAAAAATAATTAATTTGCTAATAAGGGATTGTAATTTAAATTTGTAATATTGTAAAATTTGTAAGTTATTTACTAACCCTTGTTTTGTTTTGTAGCACTTGGGCATTTGGAGTTCTTTCTGAAATTTTGTATATATATTTGGGGTTTTGAATTCTTTTATTCATTTGTGGAGGTTATAGCTCAAGGGTTTGAAGAAACAATTATTTTCTAGACTATTCATCCAAGCAAATAAGGTTGATCTAGGCCCTTAAGGGTAACATTTTGTCTCCCCATCTTCAAAAAAATCAATGTCCTGAAGAGGGAAGTTGTCTGGCCTTTTGAGGCCCTTTTGAAGTGATTTTGCAGTGAAATCTTGTGTTTCTGGGGGGCAAGTTCATTTTCAAGGGTGTTGTGAGAATTTGGAGGCCTTCCAAGCCTGGCCATAGGCCCCTAGGGCCTTTTCTTAGCTGGTCGCAGCTCTTTTGGGCCTTGAAACCCCATCAACAATCCTTTGTACCTAGCCGTAGGCCTTAGGGCCATTTTTTGGGAGTGGCATGCCTCTTGGAGGCTGGCCGCAGGCCCTAATGGACTTCCCTTGGTTGGCCATCGCCTCTAGAGAGTTTTTTCACCTAGGCCGCAGGCCTAGGAGTCCTTTCTACCCTAGTCGCAGGCCGTATTGGGCAATTTTCTTCCATTGTTGGGCATTTTTGGCATAGTTGTGGGGTTTGGGCATCAAAATTTGACATTTTTTTTGTGATTGCAGACCTATGGTAAGGTTTTACATTATGTTTCATCTCTAATATCTTGTTTTATAGTGGTTTCTCTTGCTGACATTGTTGATGCAGGGACTGGAAGTCATCTCCAAGTCTTCTAGCCCTCATCTAGGCCCTTATGTCTCTTGGTTTGCTTCTCTATCTCTCATTTTATTCTTTGTTTTGCTACAGCCATCTATTGAATCCCATAATACTAATAAAAACATTGAAAGTGATAAAAAAATCATTAAACAGTCACTTAATTTCATTAACTAATCATTGGAACTCATTTGCCATTAACTGTTTGGCTGCTGGCACTTTGGAGTACTGAATCACTGATTTTCTGAGTTGATATAGGTTTGATATATGCTCTTTTTAAGGCCTGATATGAATGTTAAAAGTTTGATCTATAGCTTATAAGAGGTCACAAAACCAATTGGAAGCCATTGGAGTCTCTCTTGATTTGCTTTTCTAGATCATTCTTGACATCTTGCATAATCTTCTAAGTCTTGGTATATAAATTTGCAGACCTCTGAACATAAGATTGCAGCGGTAATAAATTACATTGCAGGCTCTAAAATGTAACTAAGGAACAAATCTAATTCATGAGCATTCATTGTTGAAGTGATTTGTGCTTAGAATTTGGTCAAAGGTTCATTAGTGTTTTGTCATTTTTTTTGCACCAACATTTGGCATTCATATTTTGGCATCTTTGCATACAAGTGCTCTTCAGTTAATTTGGCATTTTTTAAGAACAAGATTGGCATATCTGCTGTGGATCCTTTAAGTACTCTAAAAGGCTAATTGAATTGACGATTATGGCAAAATTGCTCTAAGAAATATTAAATAACATTGTGGAATTGGATAAGTGGATAATGGTTTACATTGTTTCCTGTTGAATAAGCATTTCTTGTGAAAAAATTATTGTGACAAGCATAACTAATATCGTGTATTGCAAGCGAGCTTCATATCTAAATTTATATTCTTGCTAATCAAGTCACTCTTAAAGGCACTTAATCGATGATCTTAATCGTGATAATATTACTCTTGTGGTAATCTAAAGGAATTCATAAATTGTGTTTAAGCTCTCTATCTTGTGTATCAAATTGACACATTGGCACTTTATTATTTATTGGCATTCTAGCATTGTTGAGAGAAGCATTGAATTTGTTTTATGAGCAATCGTCTATTGGTATCCTTGGCGCTTTCTATCTTGTTTCATTGAGCATTTCCTCTTTTAGTGAATATTGTCATTACACATTGATTTAAGTACTTCATTGTTCTAAATTGAATTTCATTGTAATTTGCGTTTAAGTACTTAATGCATTTACCAAATCTCACTAAAACTAATCTGTCATCTTGCATTTGCATCATAGGATTAGCCTTGCATTTAATTACTTTACCTCAAGCATAAGATTGGTTGAAAGAATCTAAGACCACCTTTTTCATCTAGCTTGCGAAGTCTAGACCCTCTTTAGTGGTTAAGACGGTGACCTTGCAATCATCAGAGCCACAGTCTCTGCAGCGCCGGAGGCATTAGGTGGTTAGATTTCTAGGGGAGGTATCGTTAATATAGCCATTGCTATCTTTCCCTGGAATTCTCTCCACAACCTACTCTAGAGACTAGTTTCAAAACAGTTAAGGGAAATGATTCACCTAGTTAGGAATCTAACTTAAAATTAACAAAGATCTTGCATTTCAGTTAGTTTTAGGAGTTGCAGTTCATATAGGATAGTGAAGCATCCTGAAGAAGCAATTGTTCATCGGATGGCATGGTATATAATTAATGTAAAGCAAGTATTTGACTCCATCAAGGCACTAGTCTTCCAAGATAATCCAATCTAATCATTAAACTTGCTAAATTAACCAAGTTGCTAGTTCATTCAGTTGTGTCTCCAGAACTTGTCGAGTGCCGACAGGTCTTCCATCTTCACATTTCATAGGGACTAGCCCCCATAACATGTTATAGGGAGACAACTAGAATAGAGGTCGAGGATCAGAGTGACATCCCCCAACCCAATCGTTGTCACATCTTGCCTATACAATTTGAGCGACAACGGGACTAAATGTGAACCCATTAGAACTTTATGAAAATGTGATGTGTGCAGGTATATTCAATGAAAATATCACATGTGTGCCAGATTTTTCATCAAACCCAACTTTGAAGGGACCTTTGGTAAGAGTTCATATTTAAAACCTTAGATTCAATGAGTGGTTATAAGATTTACCATTTCTTTGATTATTAGAACAACTTTGAGTGTAAAATGATGCCACAACTCTGTAAATATGGTGTAATCAACCTTTATTCAATGAAATTTCAATCAAACAAAATTCAGATTTAAATCCTTCAAAACCCAAGAATTTGTTAGTTATTAACTTATTATGGTATTAAATCCATTCAAAAATGGAACAATCAAACATTAGATTCAACTCATGAAAATAGCAAGTCAAATTTTAAATAAGCTATTTCAATGCACTGTCATATTCAAGCCATCAGTGCACATTTCTTTGCACGTGTTATTAGTGACTCCAATGAGGAGCTTGTATCAAGGTCCACTCACTCATCCTCGACAGCTAGTTCCTAACTCTAGGAGGCCTTAACATTCTCTTCAATGTTCATCACTAAGACTCATTATTTTCTAGCATCTTTTTTGCACATTATTTTTTATCTTCTCACTTAGACATATGGAATTAATCTTGACACTTCATTCTATATGTTTTCCTACTTACTCTTTTGATTTGGAATTTTCTTTCACTCTCCCACTTCGTACCTACTCTGGATGTACTCTCTTAGTTGCATTGACCTACTTTTGTGATGAGTTGTTTGACTTTAACAAAATTATTTTATCTTATATTTTCTCAATACAAGTAGATGGAATCACATGAAATGTTAACAAAAAAGTAGGATTAAAGGTGTCACATATATTAAATACTATATCATGACACTATAAAGTGATCTCAACATAGCCATTAAAAATCCATGCTACAAGTACAACTTAATATTTAACAAATATAAAAGACCTAGTGTACCTTTTTTACATTCATTAATCAGTTCTGCATGGTATATTACATCACCGTCAGCTGAAGCTTCTATTGCAGTACACCCACGCTGCAAAATACATAAAAGTTACAAATCAGGGGGGGGGCTATTTTATACAAGTGTAATATGCAGTATTGTTGCTTAGTACTTGCCTCAATGCAAAAAGTAATTGATAATATATATATATATATATATTAAACATACTTTAATATAATTTTAAATTAATATAATGTTAAAAACTAATATAAAAATTTAATGTAATAAGAACTTAAATTTCAAAACTAATAGTAAAATGGTATAAATATTTATAAAATATTTTGATTTTGAACTTATGGTTTTTCAGCAAGTAGTATTGGTAAACCATGATACTCGTCCATGGTAATGTAACAAATCATATTTACAAGTTAATAATATCCATGGTAAAATGGGGGTAAATCTCTATGGTTAAGAATCTTGTTATAATGTAAGTATGTATTAAGTTTTAATTTAAAAATATTATAAAATTAAATTGAAATAAAATATTTATTGATTTTGTGTAATATCCCTAATGGAAAAATTAATAGTAATACCAAACAATGTACAAGAAATAGCTAAATAGATAAAGAACCACAACCCAAATCAAAACACAAAAGACACTAACAAAGGATTCTGAGCCATTTTATTAATATACTAGGGAGGTACATAAAATGAGCTGAAATGAAATGATAGAATCTGGGCTTGCTATGCAACCTGAGAAAAACCTAGAAAAGATAGCCTGAACACAAATGTGGAAGTGTCCCGGGAGTGATCTACGCACTACCTAGAAATAATTTGTTGTTAATTGCTGATTGGAATGTTGATACCAAGGTCGAAGGCTGCTTGAAATGCTATGAAAATTTAACACCGGACTCCATTAACCATACCCACAAAAACCCAGAAATGGTTTGGGCTAAATCCAGATGATAAAAAAGCCCTCCAAAAAAAATGGAAATGGCTCTCTGGTTGGCTATACACCCTACTGGAAATTTTCCCTGTATATTGCTTCAAAATTTATGAAAACTTAACCACAGCCACTCCAAATACCCACAAAAACCCACAAATTCTTTGGGCTAAATCTAGCTACCCCGGGAGCCCCCAAATAGTGTGAATTTCCTTCTCTGGCTACCTATGTGCATTGCAAAAATAAATCTTCTATCCAGCTACTGGTTTTTTGGCCACTCATTTGGCGTGTTTTTTAGGTCCCTATATAACTAGTGTAGTCCCTTATTGTTGTTAGCATAGCCCCCTTATTGTTATTGTTGTACCCCTGTAACGCCCATATTGTTATTATTGTGCCCTTACATTATTATTGTTAGGTCGAATAGGATTATATTGTGACCCCATGGACTCCTATATATAGAAAGGAGGTTTTTTCATTTGTATCATCCAAGAATTGTTCATTTATGAAATGTAAAGGAGGTTGCACCCTCAAATTGGCTTATTTCTAAGGCATTGATCTCTCTTTTCTTCTATTTTTGGAGTTGGTTTCAAAACATTTGGTATCAGACTTTAGATTCTAAGGTTTCACTGCTCCAAACAGGTCATCGTGGCATTTTCACTATAACATTTTTTCTACGCAGGTTCAGAAGCTAAAAATTTTACCACGAGAAGCCGAAATCCTGAGGAACTTCATGTAAAAATTTCAGATCTTGGTTCATAATATTTTCAGAGATATAATCTATGGAAGTTAGGGTTGTTTCAGGCTCCCAAATTTCATCGCAAAGAGGTGACCGTGGTAAAATTTTCATAACTCTATCTCTGAGTATTGAATTGGAATTTTGTAAAAAGTGGTCGAACGTAGACGGACTGTTGTTTCCTGTGTATCAATTTCAAAGCCGAAGGAGGAAACAGTGACATGTGGCACGCCATACAAGTTCACTATACTGAACCAGTCTATAATTAGGTCATTTTGGGAGATTGGACATAACTTTGCCTTGAATCCAAATCAGGTCACACATGTGGAAATCGAAAGAAGATTCAGAGGGCTACTACAAGACCGAATTTCAGATATTAAAGATCCGAAAACATAGAGATAATTCAGTTTCAATATCGAGCTCCAAAAAGCAAGAAAAAGGTGTGTATTTTTTTTCGAATTGCATAAGTCTTATTTGAAAATCAGTTTGAATTGTTTCCAAGGGCATATTGAAGAATAGATATCAGTATTGGGTTCTAAAATGCCCCCTAAAAAGAATCCAACGCCCATTAAGCCCTCAGAATACTCTACTATGACTCATTAAGACGAAGAAGTGCAACATGATATATCAAAACTACAAGAGAAAATGCACCAAATTTCGCTCTCGCAAAGAGAAAAAAAAAATGAAATCGAAGTTTTGAAGAAAGGAGTGGAAGCTAAGATGGATGGTTTGAAGAAGGGCATGGAAGCTAATATGGATGGTTTGAAGAAATGCGTGGAAGCTAATATGGATGACACGGAAGCTAACATGGAAGACATGAAGAATGATTTAAAAGCAGACATGGAAGGTTTGAAGGAAGGTTTGATAAAGTTGATACAAGAAATAATTCCTAATGGCGAAAAGTTAGTACAGGAAACTCATGATGAGAACAAAATAAATGTTAATCATGATTTCATAAACTCTAATGTTGGATGGAAGAACCACCATATTCCAAAGATGGATATGAGGAAGTTTGATGGCAATGATCCGGTAACATGAATCCTACAGATGGAGCAATATTTTGATCTCAATAATGTGAAAAACACACAAAACGTACGCATTGCAACTTTACATTTAGAACAAAATACATTTGTATGGTATCGATGGCTTTGCTCCCGTAAAAAAATTGTCACTTGGTGAATTTTTACGGAGGAAATGATAACACATTATGAGGATACAAAGAGAAACACCTTCTTTTGCCAATCGATAAATCTCAAACAAAAGGGTTCAGTGGTGGAACACATTGAGCACTTCCAAAAATTGAATATAAGGGTAACTGATATTCTAGAGGAACATAGGATTGATGTCTTCATAGGGACTTTAAAGGATAACATCCAACATGACGTTCGCCTTTGGGAACCTAATTCATTGGAGAAGGCATTCAGGCTGGGAAGAAAAATTGATTGTAAAATTATGGCGACAAGGAAGCTTAAACTCACATCTATAAAGATAGAAGTGCTGCTACTCCTAGACTTCCACAACCTACAAGGTTGACACCACAACAATTGGAAGAAAAAAAGAGCAAAAGGGCTTTGCTACAGTGGTAATAGAAAATACACTAAAGGTCATAACTGTGCTGAGAATAAATTATTTTACATAGATTGTGAAGAGGAGGAAGAAAAAGAACAAGAAACTTCAAAAGAAGAGGATATACACCCGGAACCAGCTGTAGAAAAAGAAGAAATGAGTCTGACCATATCGTGTAATGCATTGGCAGGAATTATCACTCCTCAAACTCTCAAGATAGAAGCACATATCAAAAAGAAAAAAGTAATAGTGTTGATTGATTCGGGTAGTACCCATAATTTTATTCATTGTAAGGTAGCCAAGGAATTGAATTGCTTCCTATACCAAGCACCAGAATGTCAAGTGATGGTTGCAAATGGAGGAACTAGAAAATGCTATAATATCAAGCTAAACATGGGGGAATATGTATTTAATATTCCAATTCTTTCCATTCCAATGGGAGGTGCTGATGTTGTACTAGGAGTACAATGGTTACAATATTTAGGATGGAATCTTTTAATATTCAAGAAATTTTCTTGAAATTTTTTCGAAAGGAAAGGAAGTTGAATTACAGGGTATCGTAGAGAAGCCGGGAAAGATAATAAGCTCTAATGTCATAACAGAGCTTCCGAAGAAAGAACAACGAGGCGTAATTGCACAATTATGCTCATTAGAAGTTCCAACATCAAAATTATCTATTTCTCCAGATCTCCAAAAAGTCTTGGACAATCATTCCAAGGTCTTTGAAACTCCCAAAGGACTCCCACCTATTCGTGATCATGATCATGCTATTCATTTGATTCGAGGAAGTGTTCCTCCAAACATCAGGCCTTACAGATATCCTTATGTCCAAAGGACCGAAATTGAACGTATGATTGGAGAAATGTTAGAGGCTAGTATAATTCAACCTAGTCAAAGTTCTTTCTCTGCTACAGTAGTATTGGTGCACAAGAAGGATGGATCATGGCGCATGTGTCCGGATTATAGGGAGCTCAATAAGCTCACTATTAAAGATAAATTTCCCATTCCTGTGATTGATGAATTATTAGATGAATTACATGGAGCAATTTATTTTAACAAGTTGGATCTTCGTTTAGGATATTTTCAAATTAGAATGAAAACTGAAGATATTCAGAAAACAACATTTCGAACTCATGAGGGTCATTATGAATTTTTGGTCATCCCTTTTGGCCTTACCAATGCGCATTATACATTTCAAGGGTTGATGAATTCCATTTTCAAACCCTTCCTTAGAAAATTTGGGTTAGTATTTTTTGATGATATACTAATCTACAACACGTCTTGGAAGGATCACGTTCTACATGTTGACAAGGTGCTCAAACTATTGGAGGAGAAACAATTATATGCAAAAACCTCCAAATGTTTCTTTGGAGTACAAGAGGTGGAATATCTAGGTCATATTGTATCTCACGAAGGTGTTAAGGTAGACCCTAACAAAATTGAAGTCATTAAGGAATGGAAAGTCCTCACAACCATAAAGAAGTTGCGAGGATTTCTCGGGTTAATAGGGTATTATCACAAGTTTGTTAAGAATTATGGGAGAATAGCAACACCTCTAACAAAATTGAAGAAAGATGCATTTTCATGGACTCCTGAAACAACTAAGGCCATTGAACATCTTAAAGAGGCAATGTGCTTAGCACCGGTATAAGCTATGCCATACTTCACAAAAACCTTTATTGTGGAATGTGATGCCTCAGGAAATGGAATTGGTGTTGTTTTAATGCAAGAAGGAAGACCCATTGCTTTTGAATGTCATCCATTTAAAGGAAATTATTTACAGAAAGCTATTTATGAGAAGGAAATGTTGGAAATACTACATGCACTAAGAAATGGTGACCTTACCTAATGGGAAGACACTTCAAGTTAAAAACTGATCATGATAATCTTAAATACTTTTTGGAACAAAGACTATCTTCAGAAGAGCAGCAAAAATGGGTCACAAAGATGTTGGGTTATGACTTTGAAATCATCTACAAAAAGGGAAGCTAAATGTTGTTGTAGATGCACTCTCAAGAAAGGATGAAGAGGTGGAAGCATTGCTTTGTGCCATTTCTATTATCCAACCAAATTAGATAACTGAAGCAAGGGATGAATGGAAGAAGGATGAAGAAGTGTGAACACTCATTCAAAAGTTGCAGCAAGATCCTAGTATATATGATACATTTAGTTGGAAAAATGATTCCTTATGGTACAAAGATCGCTTATATCTTTGTAAGAATTCCCAACTAAAACAAAATATTCTTTTGGAATTGCACACTTCTCCCTTAGGAGGACACTCTGGATTTTTAAAAACTTACCACAGGGTGAAGAAATCATTTTTTCGAATGGCCCTAAATCTGATATTCAAAAGTTTGTGGTGGAATGTTTGGTTTACCAGCAAAATAAAGTTGATACAATTAAGACCCCGGGTCTTCTACAACCTTTATCCATTCCAAGTCAACGTTGGGAGGAGATTTTAATGGAATCTATCACAGGTTTACCCAAGTCCGAAGGAAAGAGTGTCATCATGGTGGTAGTTGATAGACTTACAAAGTATGCATACTTTTGTGCATTATCTTATCCATTTAAAGCAAGTACAATTGCTACTGCATTTATGGAAACAATTCAAAAGCTACATGGAAACCCAAAGATTATTGTAAGCGACAGAGATCCCACTTTTACTGGAATTTTTTAGACGGAATTATTTTCTTGTTTGGGTACTCAACTAGCTCATAGCTCATCTTATCATCCTCAATCTGATGGGCAAACTGAGATAGTGAACAAGTGTTTGGAAGGATATCTTCGTTTTTTTGTATCTGATAAACAAACACAATGGGTCAAGTGGTTACCTCTGGCTGAATGGTGGTATAACACTTCCTTCCATACTGCAGCAAAAATGACCCCATTTATGCCACTTTATGAATATCATGCACTGCCCATCACATCATATTTAAGAGAAAATTTTAAGGTTCAAACAGTGGAAGATCACATCGAGCATCAACAACAAGTTCTCCAACTCTTAAAGGATAACCTAAATTTGGCACAAAATTGAATGAAACAATAGGCATATCAACATCGCAGCCAGAGAATTTTTGATGTAGGAGATTGGGTATTTTTACGGCGACAACCACACAAGCAAATGTCCCTCAAGCAAGATAAGAAGGATAATAAATTATCGCCAAAGTACTATGGTCCTTACAAGGTGTTGCAAAAGATTGGTACTATGGCATACAAACTGGAGCTTCCTGCTTCTTCTCGAGTGCATCCAGTTTTCCATGTTTCATGCCTAAGGAAACTTATAGGTGAAAAACTTCCAGTTCAAACAATATTGCCAGAACTTGATGAGGAAGGAAAAATCATATTGGAACTTGAAGCAGTCACGGAAACCAAAACTCGACAACTACGAAATCAATCAATTTCAAAGTATCTCATCAAGTGGAAGAACTTACCCACTGAAGATTCTACATGGGAGGATGAGAATTTTATACAAAAGCATCCTGAGCTACTCAAGCATTGAGAACAACACTTTTTTGAAGGAGAGGATCATGTTAGGTCCCTATAATAGTAGTGTAGTCCCTTATTGTTGTTAATGTAGCCCCCTTATTGTTATTGGTGTACCCCTGTAACCCCCATATTGTTATTATTGTGCCCTTACATTATTATTGTTAGGTCGGCTAGGATTATATTGTGACCCCATTGACTCCTATATATAGAAAGGAGATTTTGTCATTTGTATCATCCAAGAATTGTTCATTTATGTAATGTAAAGGAGGTTGCCCCTCGAAGTGGCTTATTTCTAAGGCGTTGATCTCTCGTTTCTTCTATTTTTGGAGCTGGTTTCATAACAGTGTTACCCGAGGCTATTGTTTTTGCAAGCCTACTATGTTCTTTTGTATCCTTCCTCTTCTCTAGTGGAGGAAATGAACTTTGTTTCGGACCTTTTTTTGTATGCAGTAGTAGTGACATCAATGAATATACTCGATAAGGTAGTCTAATCTGAAATAAAATAAAAATAAAAAAATATCACGTAAAACTTTTTCATATTTTGAATGAAAATTTTGTTGTTTTCGTCTGAAAAAGAAGAAATAAAAATAAAAATAAAAAATGTATTGTAAATATTTGCACTCCCTTTTTTTCCTCAATGAAAGAGCACATTAAGTTGACCTCCTAAAATTATACAATTCAAATTTACTAAAGATAGTTTGAGGGAGGAAAATTAACCCAAGTCAAATTACTTAATGCAAAATTAGAAAACTCATCTTAAGCTAAAATTTCCTTGGGATATATTCATTGTAAAGAAAATTTTCCAATAATACTTCAAGGAACCTTTTACCCAAGTTGAATTAGCTACATTTGTGCTCAAATATATTTTTATAACATGACAAATGGGAGATACTTCAGTTCAACTCAAAGAAGGGCCACTTAATTTGTTGATTTTCTTCTACAGTCAAAGCTCAATTGAACCTGTTGCCACGCAATCTAGCAGGGATCCTAGGAGGGGTACCAAAGGGAAAATTACTAGACCCAATGACAACAATGGGACAAGGACCCACTGTCACCTCAGTCAATGTCCTTTGCTCTTTACAAACTTTCAATGATGTGAGGAGTCCTAGTATGAAGGAAATCACAAGAATTATAAAGTAAGTGACTAAGTGTGGTGTGATTTCCAATGCCCATTTGAAGGAGAGGCTCAGACAATGGCTTGCTTGCTTCCAAAGCAAGATAAGGGCTCTCCAAGAAAGGCTTATGGGAAGGAGACCTATACCTAGATAGAAAGGATAGTCAATACAAGAGATATACCTAGATCAAGGCTTCCTAAGGGAAGATAAGGACCTCTCTTAGGATTTTGTGAGATAACAAACATGCAAAGGTTTTGGGATCACTAGAGAGACCTATGGGAATCCAAGCGACGCCTAGTGTTTGCAAATTTCAAGGGAAATGAAATACCTAGATCAAGCAAGGATGAAGAGGGTCCAAGAGTGATTAACTTCCAATGAGCTTTTAAGAACAATAGACCCTAGATTCTACCACTACCTAGAAGGAACCTAGAAAAATCCGATCTTATAGCGAGGGCTTGGTATATCTCCCAATCCAACCACAGGATTGGCCCCAAAATTTCAGGGCTACTATGACGCTCACCAACATTGCTTGCCAATTTTATCTAGAAGAAACTCCCTCTAATGCATTTTGCAGGGAGACCAAGGGAACTTTTAGGGTTAGGGCATAATCCAAAAAAAGGGGTGAAAAAAGAAACAAAGTGAAGGTGATCACCTAGTATTAGAAAAGTGCCTACTCCTTTGGGAAAGATGGAGTCAAAATAATATTGATAGGGAAACTTCAATTTTTCTTGGAGACCTAGAAGGACTTTTTTATCCTACGTAAGGTAGAAACACAACACCCTCAAGATACTTTATAATTCTAAGACAAAAACAAGATGCAGTTTCAAGGAATTAAATGAAGACTATTCCCCTAAGAACATTCATTCATTCAATCCCAGCCAAAGAGTAACACATGCAAATTTTCACACAATTTTCAATGCTCCAAGCAAATTTGCATAAATTAGGGCATCCCAATGTTTAAAAGAGAAATATTCCATGCATTAGACATTTACTATAACAGAAAATAGCATCATAAACCACTTACAAGGCAAAGAGAACATAGCCATCCATCATGAAAATGCCAAAGAAGCTCCAAGAAAGAAGTGCAAAATTTTATCAAAACATCAAAGTACATTTAAACTCCAAATTTCGTCCAAGATTGCAGGTTTGAATCCTTTTTAAGGGAAGATACTAAATCCAAATGATGATCAACACAAATGACTTCCCTTCAATTTACATAAGCCTCAAGGGGTTCAATTTAGTCTAATTAGCCCAATAAGCCCCTAAAAAAAACTTTAATGTGCAAAATAACAATATAATTGTTAACAAGCCCACCAAATAGCTCAAAAGTACAAAACAAACCTTCCTAATGAATCATAAATGATAAAATCATGGTGCAAAGGGCCATTGGAATTCCTATACGTGTGCCAAAATGACCAAGGGGTTAGTCCCTTGGTTTCCAAGCAAAAACATCTATGGTGCTCCCAGTGGTTGTGGGGCACAATGAATGGTCTCATGGGTCTCCAACTAGATCAAACATTAGGAATTTTGCTTCTCTGATCCATAAAATGTATATAAAGTCTTTCGGTGATAATCACATTAAGTATATTTTGCCGACGCGTTTCGAACCAACTAGTGTGGTTCATCATCAAGACAAGATGAGAAATCTGATCTACGAACCAGTTTAAATAGATAAAGGGACGTTCCAACTAGTCGTTGTAAATAACGACTAGTTTGACGAACATAAGGAAAATAAGAAATTCAATTAATTTTAAATTGAGTTAGTTAATAGATGTGTATAATTTAATATATTATTATTTATTTATTTTTATATTTAAAAATGAATCAATTAATATACTTAATTTTCTTATTTAATAAGAAATTTTAATATGTAAAATCCTAATTTAATAGTTATTATAGTTTTAAAAAAAAATTAATTAATTAACAATTTTAATATACTATTATTATTATTAATATTTTTTTTTTTTTTATTCTTTTTATTCTTTTTTTTTAATCTATCAAGAATATCTATAAATATTATAATAAATAAATAAAATAAAATAAAAATTGACATAATTTAATTTTAATCTAAATAAAAACATAAAGGGAGAAAGAGAACGCAAGCAAGAAGACCCAAGGGAAGAAAAAGCGGGGGGGTGGGTGGTTAAGAGGAGGAGCACGGACAAGAGGGAGAACGGGGCGGGAAGAAAAAACATCAACTAAGAGTGAAGGGTAGGAATCCAGCACCTGCTAACACTCCACCCATCATCCCTGTTAAGGTTAACCAGTCTTTTTTCAATTTCTAAGGCTTCCCTCAACTTACGATGGTGGAAATGTTGAATCCTCGCGATCACCTTAGCATCTTCAATGCAAACGTGATGTTTTGTCTTTTCAGCGTGCTCTGCGAAGGCAGAGGAGCATGATCTACAATGAGCGCCCCACAGTAGCATGGAATCAACAAAAAGTTCCTTTGAATAAGAAAGATCCTTATGATCGGTTATCTGGAGTTCCCCTTCCGTTTATTTAAGGTACCACTGATAAAATCACAAGAATCCTTAGGAGACATTATATTTCCTCGACATTCAAGCCCCTCCGGACCATTCAGAGTTTGCTTAGATCGGTTAAGGACCCGATTTGCCCTAAGGATGGTAAGGGTGTTTTCTTGATTCCATGCTCCTATGGGACGTCTTACATCGGTGAAACTAGTCGATCTATTAATCAAAGAATTCTTGAACACGTCGATGACCTTGAGCATTGTAGATCACGCTCCTCTGCCTTAGCAGAGCATGCTGAAAAGACAAAACATCACATTTGCATTGAAGACGCTAAGGTGATCGCGAGGATTGACCATTTCCACCACCATAAGTTGAAGGAAGCCTTAGAAATTGAAACAAGACCAGTTAACCTTAACAGGAATGGTGAGTGGAGTGTTAGCAGGTGCTAGATTCCTGCCCTTCACTCTTAGTTGATGTTTTTTCCTTCCCGCCCTGTTCTTCCTCTTGTATGCACTCCTCATCCTAACCCCTTCCCCCGTTTTCTTCCCTTGGGTCTTCTTTCTTGCACTCTCTTTCTCCCTTTATGTTTTTATTTAGATTAAAATTAAATTATGTCAATTTTAATTTTATTTTTTATTTTTTATTTTTTATTTATTTTTTATATTTTATTATTATTATAATATTTATAGATATTCTTGATAAATAAAATAAATAAATAATAATAATAATATATTAAAATTATTAATTGATTCATTTTTTTTTGTTTTTAAACTATAATAACTATTAAATTAGGATTTTACATATTAAAATTTATTATTAAATAAAAAAATTAAGTATATTAATTAATTCATTTTTAAATATAAAAATAAATAAATGAATAAATAATAATAATAATAATATATTAAAATTATACACATCTATTAACTAATTTGCTTTTCAATTAATTGAATTTCTTATTTTCCTTATGTTAGTCAAACTAACCATTTTTTACGACGACTAGTTGGAGCGTCCCTTTATCTATTTAAACTGGTTCATAGATCAGATTTTTCATCTTATCCTGATGATGAACACACTGGCTGGTTCAAAACACGTCGACAAAATATACATAGATGTGATTATCACCGAAAGACTTTATATACATAGATCAAACATGTCAATACTCCATCCATGAGGGCTGGAATGATGATACAAGCCCTCCCATGTCTCCTACACGAGACAAAACCCCATCTAGGCCTTGAATCAAATGTCAAGTGTCTAGTGCAAGTATGTGGTCGACCGAGCAATGTGGTCCAAATGCATCATCGTCTCTGCATAGGTGGGGCAGGAGCAAGCATAATCCAGTGTTGAAGAATCCCATGGTGTGGCAATCAATGCTCTGTTGTGGAGGAGGCCCATGGCTCTCAACACTCACCCTACAAGTGCCCTCATGACGCTCTAGAGGGCTTGGATCTCGTATAGGGAGACCAAACCGAAGGCGAAGGCCCACTTGCAATATTGTATAAGATCCAATATGTCTCCTCACCTTCCAGTGCAACAATTGATCATTACAATTATGTAAATAAGCTTACAAATCAGGGCCCAAGTGGACACTTCAAAGTGGCATGCCCTTCCAAATAGGATTTAGAATGTACAGGTGTCCCCAGGCACAACAAGGAGGTTAATAAAGAACCTTATTAGGTGATTTCAACCTACAAGGGAGTGACAGGTTCATGGTAAATCTGTCAAATGGTAGGTGTCATGCGAAATAAGAGAGGAACAGAGTGGGGTAGCAGGGGAAGGCTCCAAGACACATGCCATGGTACAAGATTGTTGGAGAATCAGAAAGGCAGAAGGATTCTCTTGTTCTTGATTATTTACTTGTGACCTTTAGTTATTGTTATGTTCTTCTTATCTTTCTTCTTATGAGTTCATCAAGCAAATATCAAAGAAAATACACATATATCAAGAACACCAAATGTAGGCCAGCAACCAAGGCAAAACCCCCCTCGAGGGGAAAACCCAGTCAAGATAATTCTTCCTTTCAATAGTATTCTTTGAAACTCTTAACCCTAGACATGAGCCAAACTTTCCCTCCACACCAAGTCAGCCTTCCAAATCTTCGACCTAGTAGTAGCAACAACCAATCTTCTAGCAGCTTCGCAAATTTGCAGCAACAGCAACTTCTGAACTTCAAAGACTTCGATCTCCCAAGAGAGACCACGAAACAAAGAGATTCCTTCACCAGAATTTCAATTTTTCCTTTCTCTTTCAGATAGACCCAACTTGCACTTATTTTGCCTCCTTTTCCAATTTCGCACTTTTTCCCTTGATGTCGTGAGTTGCAGTGAATTGGTTAGCAAATGAATTCGACCTCCTTGCATTTATACCCTTCTGATGGGTTTGCATTCCTTCCTTTGAGGCCGAATTGATGTGGAGGGCTACTAGACCACATTTGACTCAAAAATAAACCTAATTGCATGATTCAATATCCCAAGGAGGATCAGTATAAATTTGTAATGACTAACCTAGAAGTCCATAATTGGGACCTTATACTAAACATGACCCAAGCATGAAACCCATGCTTTAATAATTCATTTAATAATAAAACTAAATAATATAATTTATTTTCTTCATTTCTTTTGATGAGTACAATAAATATAAATTATGAAGACCAAACCTAGTTACAATTTTCAACACTCCGGAGTCCCTCGTAACTAGGGAGGTATTCATACTATACAACGGGAAGATATCAAACTATATGAAACTATGAAAAAAATTTAGGCACCAGAATGCCATGGACTAGATTACTAACCGGGGAAATCTATCCATTTGGTCACTCATCTCTTTAGGCACCGCAATGCCATGGACTAGATTCCTGACCAAGGCAATCTATCTATTTGGGACTAAGGTGGACTAAAGATTTCAGCCTCTATGGGTACCATCAGGCTTACTTACTAACCACCAACCCAGAGAACTAGGTGCACATCCACCCAATGCCACCCTCCCTACTAGACATCAACATAAGGTGTTGGCCTTGATGTCTTTCCAGGCAATGGTTCACTCTCAAAGCCTCAAAACACCTTGATCTAGCAGATCAAGAACATTTCCAAGCAATGTTTCACTCATAAAGCCTCAGGAAATGCTTCACTCACAAAGCCTCAATACACCTTGATCCAGCAGATCAAGGATAAAATATCTCTCCCAATCAAACTAATTGGTAACCAGCATGCTATCAAGTCCTTCGAAAAATTCACTTGTGCAAACACAAACCCCAATCATCACTAATTTCAAATGCATAATAAAAAAAAACTTCAAGGTTTCGATGTTTCCCTTCAACTAATTCCAGTAGGGCTATCAATATAATCTTTCAAGAGAAGATTCCTCTTCCTACCACCCATGTGGCAACATATATTTCCATAATATATTCTCCAGCCATGACTATGATTCTTAATCGTGGACTTCACTAAGACTTACGACTGTTAGTCTTGGCCTAGTGCATGATACATGAAGTAGAGAACCATAACCATTTCTTCTTTTATCCAAGCTCCCTCTTAATCTAGGGAGATCAACTTCTATCCAAGATCCCTCTTAATGTAGGGATACTTAACTTCTTCTTTAGATGTTGTAGAATCTTTCATGGATTCCATTATTTTCATCATACTTATTAGCTTCTCATCTTCATGATGCACTTGCACAACTTTAGATAGCAGGTACAACCAAAACTATAAAAGCATAAAGTTAGCCATATCAGAGTCACGGAAGCATTTTCAACTTTATACATATTAGATACCCAAACAAGAGACATATACTCTTCAACATTTATGCTAGGGACTTTTGTCATAAACCCTAGACTACAATGTCTTCCATTCTATCTAGGGTTTCAATGTTTCTTTCAAAGGTATAATATAACTTGCTACAACATTCAATAAACCCTAGAACTAATATAGGTCTAACAACCTTTAAAATTCATATGTTATACTTTCCACTAGGAATTCATACAAATCCTAGATTTCAAATAAATAAGTTTAACGAGATTAACCACAGCTCAGACATTGTCATGACTGGCTTTCACTAGATTTAGTTTCATACCCTAGATTTCAAATCTATTTATCAAAACATATCATGAAGAGCTTCTACTAGGGTTTAATGTAAATCCCAGAATTCAATAAACATGTCATGAGTAACTTCCACTAGGATTCTATGTAAACCCTAGATTTTATAATTTCTCATAACACATTAAATAGATTTAAATCAACATACCTACTAGAGAATTTAATCATTACTAGGATTTATTTATAGACCCAAGAGTCAAGACTTTTCAATCATCATCCTAGATCTTTTCAAACCTTGACTAAGGTTTGTTTTCCAAACCTAGATTCTTAGGACCATTAGAAAATGGGTCAACACACATATCTAGGATATCATTATTATAAGCACATCATATGTTAGTCAACATTTGTACATCTAGACACATATAGTACTAGACTAGGTTAGGTATTCAATCAAGAGAACACATACCTAGGGTTCAACTCCTAAGACTTTCCATAATAAGGATTTTATCTATAAACCTAACCAAAACCTAGGGTTTTGGTTCGTTGTTAATGCAAACCCTCATTATATCAAACATCAAAGGTTCAAGATTTCGAACAACATCATTTCAACTCCAACAAGTTTAGAGCTTCCATGGTCATATCAAAATCCCAAACATGACATTATCAATATATCAATCAAAGTGACAATTCCTTCATAAATAGCTCTAAACAAGTTTAGGGCTTCACACATTATCATCATACCCTTAGGGTAGGGTTTTCTAGAGAACCTCCTTAAGGTTCTATTCATATAAGTAACCAGAGGTGTGTAAGGTGGGTAGATTCATTAGGTGATGAATCATCCCAAACAAGAATCCTTTTAGGATTCAGTAGAGCTAGACATAGAAACAATTAGTATCATAGAAATGGATATTTTAAAGAGAGTAACAAGACAATACATTTCAATTCATACCTTTGATTCTTTGACAAACCTTGTGACTTGTGAGGTCTCCTTATTTGAACCTTGAAGCCTCATCCATGATTCTTGAACATCCAACAGATTGATTCCTAGACAAGGAATAGAGGTAGACAAGTGATTCGTATTTATTATAATAAAAATCTCAAATAAGTACATGAAGGAAAATAGAGAGGGAATAGGATACTTATCTTGAGGAGATGTTGTGGGCTCCCTCCCAAGCTTGAGGGAAAACCTAAAACTTATAAACAAGAGAAATACATATCAAGAAGATGTTAAACCTATACTACATGAAATATACAAATGAAACATAAGATGGAAGGGGCTTAGTATTGCAAGTACCTTAAGTCATCCAGGATTTTCTTTCTTGGGGGATGATGTCTTTTCAGCCATGTTTGCATGATCTCTACCTCTTTTCCTGCTCCTAGGGTTGTCAAGACAATCACTCCTATAGTGTCCCATCTTGTGACAATGATAACACTCAATCTTGGACATGTCAACCTTCTTCTTTGGCCCTTTCTTCTTGAATCTTCCTTTATGAAAAGTAACATAAGCATTTGATACTTCTTCATTGTTGGTTACCATGGAGACCCTTAACTCTTCTTGACTGCATGTTTTCCATAGCTCTTCAAAGGTGGTTGTTTCTTTCCAATTGTTGAGAGTTGAAGCAAAGGAACTCTAAGAAGATGCGAAGGAACTCTAAGAAGACGGTAGTCCCAAAATGGCTATAATTACTAGTTCTTTATCTGGCACTATTTCATCAATGGCAAGAAGTTCATCCCGTGTCCTTGCTATCCTCACAAAGAAAGAGGAAATAATATCCTCCTTTTCATCTTAGTTGTTCTAAGTTCTTTCTTCAGGCTTGCCACCTTTCCAATGTTCTTGATGGTGAATAGTTTTGACAATGCTTCATACATTTCTTGAGCATGATCAATGTTTGCTATGAAGTGAATAAGGTTGTCCTTTATGCCTTCAACCATCAAAGCCATGGCTACCAACCCCAGTTCTCTGTACTTCCCCTTATCAGCATCACTTGATTCTACTTTAGGTCTTTTCATTTTTCCTTTGACTAGATCTAAGGCCTTGTTCTTTTCAAGGATAATGTCAATGCTCTTCTTCCAAGACTTATAGTTTGTGGCTCCTTCAAGCTTGTTCTCTCCCTTGATAGTGTTAGACATATCTCTTCCTCTAGTGAACCTTTTATAACTTCCTTGATCAAGTCCTTGAGACTGACTTTTCCCTTCTCCTTTCAGCAAAGCTCTGATACCATGTTAGAGAATCAGAAAGGCAGAAATATTCTCTTGTTCTTAATTATTTACTTGTGATCTTCTTTAGTTATTGTTATGTTCTTCTTAACTTTCTTCTTATTAGCTCATCAAGCAAATATCAAAGAAAATACACATAGATCGACACCAGATGTAGGCCAGCAGCCAGGGCAAAACCCCCCTCGAGGGGAAAACCCAGTCAAGATAATTCTACCATTCAATAGTATTCTTTGAGACTCTTAACCCTAGACACGAGCCAAACTTTCCCTCCACACCAAGTCAACCTTCCAAATCTTTGACCTAGCAGCAGCAACAACAGCTTCGCAGATTTGCAGCAGCAGTAGCTTCCAAACTTCAAATACTTTCGATCTCCCAAGATATAATATCCCCAAACGGATATTTTGACTAAATTTGTAAAAATTCACTTAACACAAATTTTCCATAAAATTATCAACCATCTAACAGAAGATTGCCATGTAAAATAAAACATATAAAGTTCATGCAATTCCATAACACAATGATGCAATAAATAATCTCAGCTTTATTATAACATAAACTGGGGTTTAAATGTTAAAAATATAAATAGCTGACATAGCTGAGATAAAATCTGGCCTCAAGGATCTGCTACACTGCTGCACGAGCCCTCCACCAAAATTGCACCAAACTGCCACTGCTAAACTCACCTATGAATTTAGGATGAATTAGGCAAGGGGAGTTGGGCAGTTGCCCAATCTCTCTCAATCACCCGAGGGTTTCCGTCCTGGGGCTACCAATGTAGTAGAGAAGCAAGGGTTTTGCGTCCTGAGGCTACCAATGTAGTAGAGAAGCAGGTTCTCAACCTCACATTCAAGAAAAGATATCAAATCCAAGATATCCCTCAATGTCCTCTTCCTCTTCTTTTATATATCTCATGGACCCCTCTAGAGCCTTCTATTTTATTATTATTTTAATCATGGAGCACTTTTCCCTCTTATTTTCCAATTAAAATATTCCTTTTTAATGCGGGAAAGAGTAAATCGGCCACCATGTCTCCTTAGGTCACTGAAACTCATGTCTGACCATCCCATCATGTAGGTGTTCCAGCTACAAAGATCTATTACACCAAGGTATTTTATCACGTATTCCTCGTGGAATGCCACTTTGAGCGTAATTAATTGAGTTAAGCCCAAAAATAACTCAGTTTCTGAAAGTTGTCAGAATGCACCTGAACGAAAGGCAAACTGTGTGGATGATGGAATATACTTAGCGAATACCATTAGTCCTCATAGAAACTCCTCAAAAATCCTCCAAAAATCCCCTAGGCCCGCTGATGATACCAACCTGCATTTGTGACTTGACTACCCCCGACTCTGAGAGTCCATCCTAACCATGTCATAAGGAACACCAAAAAAGGGGATATTAAAAATCTCCGCCCCAAGATTGCTTGCCCTCGAGCAATCAAAATATGTGGACCAGTCTATTGGCCCAATGCAACTGAGACTCAATTCCTGGATCCCATACAAATCATTGGGAGATGTGAGGCCTCTGTATCAACCCACCAAGAACGGATCCCTCAATGCCCGACTCCCAAACCAATCTCTGGCTGAATATGTCATCAACAAACCAACTTGGATCCCAATGCCAACAAGCATCAGTGCTCCATGGCTCCTACTGTGCTATAGCTCTGACTGTGTAAGTTGCCCCACCATTTGCATACCAACTAATCACCTCTCTCCAATCCAACTCCTGACTTAATCCAATGCTAACCCTGCTCTCTTGAAGTTGGGATGGAATACTGAAGAGTTATCAACTTGTGTCCCACTGCCAACTATCTGTGATGTCTAAGGGTCCTTTCTTTTCTTGCTCCTGACTAAGAAGATCGTACCATCAATAGGATACCAACTCATGATCTCCCGCCAATCTATCATGGAAGAAAAATCAAGTGCAGTGACATCTGCATACAGAATAAGTCTGGTGTGTCGTCGCCAATCCATACTCAACTCATGATACTTTGTCCTGCCTGTCAATGAGAGCTTCCTGAAAAAGAAGGCCCATCTCTATATAATAGGCCAAAGTGGGAAAGATATGCTGCAAGCCCCATCAATGTACTCCTAGAGAGTGTTTCTCCCTGAAAGTACTGCAGCTCTGCTAACTGCATGTGCATCTACCTGCACCTCATCAATGGGTCGGCCCAAAGATGGATGCACCACCATCTCAGGAATGTCATAATCCTGCTGTCTACTAGCCTCCCACAAAACTATCCTATCGACCTCCAACATCTCCTGAGGATAAGTATCTGCAACTACTGTCACCCTACGAGATGTTCGTACATCTGTCTGCTCCTTGTCAATGACTTACCACAAGGGTAGCCACACATCCATCACAGACTCAATGTGAACCTCCATCTGGCTCTCCCCAAAAGGACTATCATGCATACTGTGTGTACCCTCCTCCTCAACTGACTCATGCTTCGCCATATGCTGCTCTGGCTGAATCATCACAAGTGACTCATCACCCTGAGTATCTCCCATAGAGTCCCCTGATTTCTCACCATGCACACTGGAATACAACTCAGTCCGACTATCATCAACTCCACATGACTGCTCATGCTCCCCAGAAGCATTCTCATATGACCCCATGGACTCACCCAAAGAAGAGTCTTCATCCTGACATACAGAAGGAATGTCCCCCTGCTCTACCTCTGCCACCTCATCTTCATCTCTCAAGCATTAGCGATTAGGCCCCCAAGGTTCTTTGCATATGAAGCAAAGTTGCTTCCTCCTCAGCTCATTTTTGTTTCCTGGTCCACCAAACTGGAGCAGCTCCTCCCTGGTCAATTGTCTCCTGAATAGCCCAATATTCTACTCAACCAGCCCTTCGACTAACTCATAAGCAGCAGGTGAGACCGACTATTCTCTCCTCCAAATGGTCAATAATCTAGCCTACAACTCCCTGCAAATGACATCCCGATCTCCTATGACTGAAGACAAAATGGACAACATATCTGTTCTGACTATATCGGGGTGATGTTTCCTAATGTTAAAGAAACATTGGAACATATGACGGACCAAGTCATCACACCCCAAAACAAGCATGATGTCATACGTTCTGAACATGGCCATAACTCCTAAAATCTCAAACTTCTTCCCAAAGGTAGATCCTGCACTATTGTCCAAGTCCTGAAAAGTCCTCACTACTAACTTGAAAACTTCCCTCATAATATCATCATTAAAAGGAGCTATAGGTGCGGTCAACCTCATAATGTTACTGAAGCATGATGCAATTAGAAGTCTGAACCCTTCACACAATTCTTCCAAGAATTTGGGTTTATAAGAGCAAGCATAGCAGGTTTTAGAGCCCAAATCAATTTCTTTCCTTCCAACTGGCTTACTTTGGAAAGGAGTTCATCAATTACAACAAGTTTGGAAAGAACTCTCCATGTGATTTTCATGTGTTTCAAATATGTTCCAAGTGCAAGGATTTTGTGTCCAATCTTTAACTCCTGCAAATCCCTTGGCTGCTCATGGGTAAGAAAGATATGGATCTCTTTTGAGAGAGGTTTGTTGGCTAGTTTCATTTTCTGATCTATATTGTGGTCCATTGAGGGGCTGTTATGTTGCCTTAGAAGGTATTTTAAATACTCCATAACAATGCAAAGGCTAAAACAATGTGTAAAAAGCTACTGCAATACAAGACACACCCAAGCTCCCCACAACATCAGCAATACCCTTCCCAACATAACTATAATGCTAGTAGCAATGACCCTCAACAACTCAGTGATCAACGATAATCATGATGGTAGAATATGAAAATTCCACCACCAGTAAAATCAACTTACCACAGCGTAACATGCACAACCAACAAAGGAGAAAATTCCTTTTCGTGATACTACTAGTCAATGAATTTCTAGGATTAACTGATACATTGTTCAAGATTTTTTCCGCTAATAATGAGTTGACATGCATGCTGTGAGTGAATCTCTCTAATTTGTTTGCAGAATGGCTTATACAACATTCAACATGTACTGAACAAATTTCGAAAGAGACTCACACTACTTTTACCAGGCTGAGAGAAGAGTATACAACTGGTGCATAATAGTATGGAGATAGCACCGATACAACAAACTTTTCTTCGGTGGAATATGAATTTAAAATGAGAAAAAATGCACCTGGTAATCGCTCCAGCAAGTAGATTTGGGCACAATAATTTATTTGGTTGGAACATTTGGCTTTCTGTGTAGTACCTGCACCGAACTCTGAGTGGACTGAATGCAGCCTTCTTATAAAATTCAAGCACTCAGCATGGATTTCAAATTTTACAATGTTTCAATCTTCAATACAACTTGATTTAGCTTAACGACTTCATTTCCAACACACTGGAATTGGGCCTCAATGACACTGGCTCCCTGATCGATAATTCAGGATGAATTTGTGGCAGGAGGGCTTGAAGGCTTACGTCCCACTAAAATGGAGAAACGGGCTCCACCTATGCTCAGCGTTTTCTACACACAGTCTGATGCAACTCCGCAAATATATATGACTCAATTATCCTTGCTCTCAGGATATCCGTCCACCGGGAAAATGGAAACGCAGACCCTGAATTAACTCGTCCAACAGCACAATGAAAACTGCTCTCCAATAAGAAACAGGCCCTCTAACTCAAATTAACTCTGCCACTAAAAATTGTGCCTCCCGAATGGTAAAACGAGCCGCAGATTTTGCTTACAGTTGCTTTTGTTATCACAAATAGGTTCAATCCACGGGGATTCAATGTGCCTGGCAATGAATTGGGGAAAGGTTAATTCCTCAGCAACCCTGGCCTTCGATGGCTTTTGATTTTCTGCGACCTCCCAAAAATATGGAAAGCGGGCCTTTAATTGCAAACTCATCCTTTAATCAAAAATAAATGTCAACCCCTTCTAAAAATTACTAATTCGGCCCTTTCCCATAAAATTATCATCCATCTAACAAAAGATTTCCATGTAAAATAAAACATTTAAAGTTCATGTTGTTGGAAACACTGAGAGGGGCTTGAATCAGTATTTCTTTTCAAATGTTATTTTTACCAATTAGATTACTTATATTTAGAATAAAAAATGAACAATAAGAATAAATGATTTTATTAATTTCTTCTTTGCAATAAATCAAGTACAATATATGTAGGGCTCCAACCCTAGATGAAGACACCGATCTTCAATCTCCCAGGCTCCAACCAGTATTTGATAAGCACCGACTTGGACAAAAGGCTACAACCTTGTCAATTCTGAGGCACCAAACTCAAGGGCTCCAATTCTATTTCTGGTTCAGGCTCTGACCTAGTTTCTTGAGGACTCCGATAACTTTCTGATATGGTTGAGAAGGATACTAATCTGGATATTATCCTTGGAGATAATGCCACATATCCCGTGAAAGGGACAGGGACTGTGACCCTCCACTTGTCTCTAGGTCAAGCCCTCCGCTTGCAGGATGTACTCTATGTACCTGATTTGAAGAAGAACCTTGTGTCTATATCGGCCATGGAAGACAAAGGTTTGAATGTGGCATTCATTGATGAGAATGTGCGTATCTAGAAGAAGAGTTTCAAGGAAGCTATCATGATTGGGTTTAGAGTTGATACACTCTACCAGGTTGGAGGAATTACATTGGGAGCGATGACGTGTGATACTATTCAACAGACGGAACTATGGCACCGAAGGTTTGGACACCTTCACTACAAAGCCCTTCCTAAAGCAAGGAAGGTGGTGACATGGATGCCCGAGTTCTCAAATAATCATGAAGGTGTATGTCAGGGTTGTGCCGAAGGAAAACATACAAGGGGACCTTTCCCCTCAAGTGTCACAAATACATCTGATATCTTGCAATTGATACATTCTTATTTGTCTGGTATGCTGCCCGTGACATCCTTGGGAGGATGTTCTTATTATATGACGTTCATAGATGACTTCTCTCGCAAATCTTGGATATAATTCTTGAAGAAGAAGGATGAGGCTTTCATGTGGTTCCGTACCTTCAAAGCCTTGGTGGAAAATCTGACAAGGAAGAAGATCAAGATATTGAGGACCGATAATGGCACTGAATATGAGACGAACGAGTTCAAGAACTTTTGCAAAGAAGCTGGCATCAAGAGGGAGACCACAACTATCTATACTCTTGAGCATAATGGCATTGCTGAACGAAAGAATAGAACCATTATGGAAGTTGCCCGTGCCATGCTATGTGACCAGGGTCTACCGAAGTTTCGATGGGGAGAAGCTGCGAACACTGCTGTGTACATACAAAACCAATGCCCGCATTCCGCTCCGGACTCCAAAAATCCCAAAGAGGTTTTCTCTGGTAAGAAACCTGACGTCTCACATTTTAGAGTTTTTGGATGTCTTGTTTATTTTCATGTGCCAAAGGAGAAGAGAAGAAAGCTGGATGCTTTTGGGAAGAAGGGAATGTTTGTGGGCTACTACGAAACTTCAAAGACCTATAGAGTCTATATGGAGATATGCCACGATGTTACCTTTGACGAAGATGCTTCCCTAAGGAAAGTAGTCAATCTTCTGAGACTTGAGGAAGATCATGAGGCGAGGCCTGGAAATCAAGAAGAACCGAAGGATGAGACGATGCCTGATGTTGAAGGACGATGGACCTGATTGATCCACCTCCTTCGAAGAGGAAGAGACCATAATGGCTCATGGACACTCTCGAGGATGCCGAGGGACATATGGTCCCAAGGGGGACATTCCGTGAAAGCAAGAAGCCGAATAGATACCAAGGATATCTAGCACCCATGAGTATTACTGTGCAATCTGAGCCTAGATCTTTTGAGGAAGCCGTAAAGCATCAAGTCTGGAAGGATGATATACACGAAGAGTATATGTCCATAATGAAGAATGATGTCTGGGATGTAGTTCCAAGACCGGAGGACAAAGCAGTTGTCACCTCGAAATGGCTCTACAAGATCAAGCATGGATCTGATGGAAGTGCTGATAATTTCAAGGCAAGATTCGTTGTCTGTGGCTTCTCTCAAAAGGAAGGTGTAGACAATGATGACATATTTGCACCTATGGCCCGATATACCATCATTCGATCTATCATCGCCCTTGCTGCTACGCAAGGATGGAGTCTTCATCAAATGGATGTGAAGACCACATTTCTAGATGGTGCAATAAAGGAACAGGTGTATATGGAGCAACCTCTGGGGTTCAAAGTCCAGGATCGGGATACCCATGCTTGCAGGTTGAAGAAAGCCCTCTATGAGTTGAAGAAAGCACCCGGAGCTTGGTACGAGAGGATAGATAGCTACTTGATGAAACTGAGCTTCACTAGTAGTAATGCTAATCCAAACTTTTACTTCAAGGTTGATAGAGAAAAGCCTCTCATTCTGGTGCTATATGTGGATGACCTCTTCCTGACAGGTGCTGACCCTCTCATTCATCAGTGCAAAAGGGAGCTCACTACTGAATTCAAAATGAAGGACCTAGGACTGATGCATTACTTCCTAGGCCTGGAGGTATGGCAAAGACCTGGCAAGATTTTCCTTTCTCAAGGAAAATACATTCTGAAACTTCTGGAAAGATTTCGTATGGTGGACTGTAAGTCCGTGTCGACACTGATGGAGCTCAAATTTAAGAAGTTGAGTGGCAGCGCTGCTGGGCCCGTGCTAGCAAATCCTACTGAGTATCTTCAACTCGTACAGGCCCTGATGTTCTTAGTGAACACCCATCCAGACGTACGTTTTGTAGTGAACACTTTGATTCAACATATGGTTGAGCGTCATCACATTCACTGGGTTGGTACCAAGAATCTGTTGAGATATCTTCGAGGCACGATAAACCATGGGCTGAGATACACTGCCGGTAGCGTGACACTCCATGGATATTCTGATGCCGATTGGGCTGGAAGCGTGGTGGATCGTAAGAGCACATCGGGATGCTGCTTCACACTTCGTTCTACTTCGATATCATAGATGAGCAGGAAGTAGAAGTCGGTGACTTTGAGCACCCTGGAGGCTGAAAACATTGCAGCGAGTATGGCCTGTTGTGAAGCAGTTTGGTTGCGAAAGCTCTTCAGTGAGCTGTTTGGGCATGTGCTAGATACCACTGTGATACTCTGTGATAACCAGAGTGGGATTCGATTGTCCGAGAATCTCGTGTTCCACAATCAATCCAAGCATATTGATATCAGGTACCACTTTATCCGAGATATGGTACACCGAAGCGCCGTAAAGCTCAATCATATAAGAACTGATGAGCAGGTCGCGGATATTCTCACAAAGCCCCTGGGAAAGGTTAAGTTGGAGGTAAATTTTAGTGATGCTTGGGGCATGTAAGATCTAAAAGTAAATTAACATGAAAATGAAAATTCAACTTCAACTTGAAATATATTTGCTTGTCGATAAATAAAATGTAGTTTTACTTGATGCATCAAACTCAAGATTGTAGACTGTGCTCAATGGTGAAGCATAAGCAAATTTGAAGTATGATTTCAAGCTAAATAAGCTCAAGTAAAGATGCTTGCATATTAAAAAAAATCTGAATTTGCTATGAAAGTAAATGCTCTTAAACTTGTAGCAAATCAAAGTGAATAGCTAGTGAAACGAGTGAAATGCATGGTTGTGTTAATTGGCCAATTAAATGATATGCATGCAATTTAAAGAGATCAAAAAATCACGCCACAAGTCCTCTCCATAAGTAGAGAGATTGGGATGCCAATGGGTAAAACCCACACTCCCAGAATCACAAATTTTATTGGTTGTTAGAGGTAAGAGACTATGAAGCCTCCTACAAACTCAAGGAAAACCTTTACAAATGAAACTTGAGGTCTTAGACTTATCCTTGATGAGATATTTCTGCAATATAAAGACTCAATAAAAATCAGATTTTTACAAGTGAAGAAAAGAGGCTAAGCCTCCTCAATGCTTATGGCCAAGAGAGAGAGAAGAAGCCACAAAAGGAACTCGGTCTTCCTCAAGGAAGCTCATTAATTTCCCATTACCAAAGGAAAAAGAGAGTCCTCCTCGTTTGACATTAGAGCTCAAAGGCCCTGCAAAAATTTGTTAGTAGTTTCTTGAAGGTGAATCTCACAAGTTGCTACAAAAAAACAAGTTAGAAAAAGAAGACTACAAAAAACCAACCAAGTGTTAGGCAAAGAAAATCGCAAAATATTGCACAATAATCTACAAAGGGCTAAGCCAAAGAGGATGAGTAAACTCTCCTCTTTGTCTAGCCATGCTCAAGCTCTTTAAATAGCAAAATATGATCCAATGAAGAACAATGCAAAGTAAATATTTTTAAATGATTGCATGCATACAAACTGTATCCAAACGAATCCCTGCAAGACACTTTTTCGTAAGATAAACTATGAAAATCCAAATAACAAATGATAGTTCCTTTGAAGGTGCTTCAAGAGTGGGTTGGTCTCCCAAAGACTTCCCCTCACGCTTGATCCAAAAAGAATTCTTCTACAATACTCAAGTCACACAGTAGTCCATGTAGATTTAGATAAGCAAACAACGAATTGAAACTTCTAGAAATTTATTTAAAAATAAACTAGAAATTTCAACTTCTAGAGCCTACTTTCAAATCAAATGCTAATACAAGATAGTTGTGCACTAGCAAATTCACAAGAATACATGGAAAATGAAATAACTCAAAGCATAGAAAAGATTATACCAATAGCTCATAATGCACCATGCTTCAAAGTAAGAACACCCATGAATGGACCTCCAAAGTCTTTTTATTGATATTCTTGAAAAGTGTACAAAGTAGCAGCGCTTCTGCAAGCACAATAGCTCATATCCAATGATACAATATGAGAGCCCATGGCTCCATTATATAGAAGTTGGGAGAAAATCCCAATGAAGAACCATATGCCAAGTGGTGAGAAGGAGGAGATCTCAAGGCAAATTCGAATTTGATATGTGGAGCTCCATTGCCAAGTGTAAAAATCGAATTCTGGCAAGTGGACATCATTTTCTTCTTCCCTTATGTGCCAAATTCAAATTTTATGATAGAATAACAAGTGTATATGGGTGGTAACCCATGTGGGGACAATTTTCCACAAAAATATCCACCAAATATTCTCCCAAATCCTCCCAAATATGCACTAACTTCACAAATTCGAATTTCTAAGTAAGCAGCTCTCATTTAATGCCGAATATTCAATTTTATTTGAGCACATGTCTTTTCCTTGACTTTAGGAGTCCACATCACCTTGGGACTTCACTTTAACTCCTCCATAATTTTCCACATCATTTAACTTGTGTGGATATTTATTTTTCTCCATTTATTTAATTTCTGGCTTAATTAATTGCCAAATTTCCCACTAAACTTAAGAAAAGTGGGTTTTGAGGGTTCAAAACACATTTTTAACCCCTCAAAGTGTGTCATAGTAGAAAGTTGAAGGTGAGAGGTGTAATTTTGATTACTCATACCCCATACAACTTTTCTAGGCAATACTTATTACAATTCAATTACAATTTTTATTGCAATTTTTGACTTGCGGGAAATCTAAAAAATTTAAAAATCACTACCTAGACCTAACCAAATTCCACGAAATTTTGTGTGTGATCTAGTATGGTAATGTACATTGACTCTAGACACTAAAAATCACCCAAGGCCTCACCATCAAGCCGTACTCCGATTTTGGGGTAAAATTGGAGGAAAAAACTCAATTAATTATTAACTCCTGGTAGGGAGATGATAATTAACCAAGTAAAAAAAACCTCCCAGAGTAATACTTACTTGTTGGCAAGGTCCCAGGCTACCTAGGCTTGTTACAGACTCAATACTGACTCAAAAATCATCATTACTAACATCAATTATTACAATTCCCCGTAGGGTATGGAATCTGGGTACAAGAGAAAGATGATGAGAAGTAGAAGTAGAGCTTAAAAACTTTGTTGAACTGATGATATTTGATGGTACATGTGTCCTTTGGTTCATCCTTGGCATGGAGTCTTATCATTATCATCAGGTGCCACTCCAATGGTCAACAGGGGGCTTTGGGGATAGCTTCTCGGAGCTATAAGCAACCACAGGGCTAGGCTTGCCGAACCTTGTTGGTGTGCTTTTGCCCCATTGTTGTGATGATTGAGTTGGTTCACCTCTCATTATCTGTGCCCCGTATGCATCCTACCCATTGAGTTCAGGGCTCATGGGAAGTACCTCTCATTTGGCCAGTGAGGTGGGAAATGAGAGAGACTAGTAGTAAAGACTGATGGACGCATCAAAGATTGGCGTACTCTCTATCTAGGATGGCATAATCCAACCACTTGATCTGGGATCAAGTATAGTGAGGTTTCAGACCTCCAACTGACCTCAAGTCAGGTAAACCAACTTCGGGTTGGTATGATACTCTTTGTGAGTCCTATAGAGGTTTCGGACCTCTGGGCTGAATCTATCAGCCGAGAATGATGTCTTTGTGACTGACCCACTTCTGTTCTTAAATAAAGAAGACAACAAAGCAAGTTACGGCGGGATGATGCACGATGTTTGGATTGCACAGGTGGATGGAGTTCTTCCTAGTTGAGAGGGAGTGTTAATTTTGGGCAACTAAGTCCAAACTCCATGTTGTGATGCTCAAATGAAGATGCCAATATTTTTATTGGACTCCTCTTCCGGAGAGGTGCAAGATGTATCTAAATATCATCTTAATCCGATGAGCAGAACATTTATTTTGAATCTATTCAAAATATGTGCAGGTCAGCCTTAAGGTTTTCCGCCCCAGCAGTTGTGTCACACACCCTCATTGATGGATATATATTGGTCAATGCTGGAGGACATTTTCACTCATCTCATCCTCACACAATTCTCTATCCTCATCTGATTGGTTCGATGACCTTGGAGGCTCTTCTCTCCACACGTGGGAAAATTTCAACAGCAACTCTTTTCTGTTTTCCGCCTAGGGTTTCTGCAACATCTTTGACCAGTGTTGACTTTGGTCAGCGGAAGGTCAAACGAACATGAAACTCTCCCAAAAGTTAAAATTTTCAAATCCGCATTTTTGGCACTATTCACGAGGCTAGACGTTGACTTCGACTTTACTGCATTGACCTAGCTTCTGCAGTTGTTTGCATTGACCATTGACTGACAGCGTTGACTTTTGAGTTGACCATTTTGGCTGTACTAGAGGGTTATGTGACATTGCTGGTTGGCTGACCATATTGAGACTTTGTTGGTTGAAGCATCCTGCTGATCGCCATAACGCACCAACACACATATATTTTTGGCTTGTCTTCTATCGATCTACTGGTATGTTCTATCAACATTTTACTTTGTTGTTTATGTGATTTCTGACAGATATTGGGATAAAAAGTAAAGTTGCATCAAGCATAGAACATCTACAAAAATTTACAATAATTACTTGTGAGCTTACTTGAGTTACTTATGTCTTCTCTTCGTTATCTTATTTAGTCTTTCATCAAGTCAATTATCAAAATACACAAGACACAAAATTAGGCTCCTAGAGCCAAGGCAAAAAATCTCCCTCTTGGAGAGGAAAACCCGCAAAGAATTCTTCTTATAGATCTTCAAATGACAAGTACCATGACCAAGACTCAGACCCTTGACCTTGAGATGCTTCCAAGACCTTGTCACTTCTTCTTTGTATACTCACAACACTGATCCTTTTCCTCTGCGTTAATTTCTCTGATCTGTACCAACACTAGAGAACTCGGTCTCTATATTTATCTTCCTCTCTTATTTCTTAGTCAAATATTGAAGAAAAAACATCTTCATTTGACATATGCTTGAAGCTGTAGACAGGAAGGTAAATCATAGATTTACCTTCCCCTTTTACTTATACTTTCTGATTGCTTTCTTCTTCAAGTTATCACTAGACCTTTCTTCATATAGATCACCGTTACAACTATATGTGTATACTTCATGAGTTGATTATGAGTTGGTGACAACTCTCTAGGCATGTTCCGTACACGGTTGACACTACATTGGATTCCTCTTCCAAGATAGATTGGCGGGAGATCATGAGCTGGTACCCTTTGGATGGTTCGATTTTCTTCGTAGGGAGCACAGCAGATTAGGGGCCCTTAGACATAGCAGATGTTACAGATTCCAGCTGGCAGTGGGGCACAAGTCATCATTTCTTCAGCACTCCATCCTGATTTCAAGAAAGAAGGATCAACATGGGATTGAGTCAGGACTTGGATTGGAGAGAGGTGATGAGTTGGCACACAATTGGTGGGGAAACTTATACAGTTAGAGGTACAACACAGCAGCAGCCAGGGAGCATTGATGCTTGTTGGCGGATTTCACTTCATGGGGCATCAGCTATAGCTAGAGGCAGTGCACAGTTCGAGCCGTGGGACTTGGGTGATGATTGGCCATGGTGGCGTTGGGGTCTAGGAGGATTGTTTGTTGACAGGTACAGTGAGAGATCAGTTTGGAATCCCGGCATTGAGGGGCCTATTTCGAGTGGCTTGACACAGGTGCATAACAGGACCTAGGGGTTTGTATGGGATCCAAGCATTGGGTCTCAATTGCATCGGGCCAACAGGGTGGCCCACATATTTGGATTGCTTGAGGGCAAGCAATCTTGGGGCAGGTCTTTAATATTCCCTTTTTTGGTGTCACCTATGACAGGGCTAGGACGGACTTCCAGAGTTAGGAGCAGACCGATCACAGGCACAGGTTGGTGTCATCAGTGGGCCCAGGGGCTTTTTGGAGGAGTTTTGAGGAGTTCCTATGCGATCGGGTGGCATTCGCTTGATATATTCCATCATCCGAGTAGTTTGGCTTTCCTTCCGGTGTATTCCGACAACTTTCGGAAATTTGAGTTATTTGTGGGCTTAACTCGGCTGATTACGCTCAAGGTGGCATTCCAGGAGGAATACATGATAGAACACCTTAGTGTAATAGCTCATTGGAACCAGGATGAGGATACCTCCATGATGGGACAGTTGGACATGAGTTTCAATGACTGGAGGAGACGTGGTAGCCGATTTACTCTTTTCTGCATTAAAAAGGAATATTTTAATAAGAGGGAAAAGTGCTACGTGAATAAAATAATAATAAAATAAGGCTCTAGGAGGCTCCAAGAGATCTATAAAAGAAAGGGAGGAAGCCATTGAGAGATATCTTTGGATTAGATCAATTTCTTATGTGAGAGGTTTGAGAACGTGGTTCTCTACTTCAGCCGTAGCCCCAGGACGAAAACCCTCGGGTGATTTGTCGAGTATTGGACGGAAAACCAATACTCTTGAGGAGGTTTCACTCAGAGATCTCACAGTGCCTCAGTGGAGTTTGGAGAGGTCAGTTTTGCCGTAGCTGATTTGCAGTAGTTTTCTTGTCGAGCCATCTACATCATTGCCAACATCATTCATCAGTTGGGCCAGAGATCTTTCTGGGTTTTGCTCCGCTTGCTTGGCAAGCTCAGGGTCCGTTGTTCCTTCATGTTGATGTACATTTTACCATGGATTAATAAAATGGCTCAGTGATTTTATCAGCATCCATTGTGTACTATTTGTGGCTATGTATATTTCCATTTATTTTTCTGCTCAAGTTTATTTCTGCAATTTTAGTTAAAATATCCCGTTTGGGATATTACAAAAAGTAATCCAATTTCACTCTAACAATTCTCCTAAAAACTCAATATCTTTAACTTAGTTTTTTCTATTAGGGAGCACCCCCCATAGCTAACTTAGGAGATAGCTTAAACAGAAAGAGTCGGGAGTAGGTGACAATCCCTTCTCTGAATTCCTTGCCACCAACCACACCTTGTGGGGTTAAAGGCTTTTCCCACTAACTATAGGCAGCAAGTGATAACAGGTAACATCTAGCTCCAACATAGACATGATCTCTAAGTAGAGAGCACGAACCATGTACTCGAACAGGGAGATCATGAGAACACCAACAATCTATCGAGACCGAAGACCTATTACCTGCACATAAAAGACTAAGCACACAGCGCAACATGTTTTCACAGTGTCCTTTGATCGACCATGCTTTTGTTAGGCCATAAAAATCAATAGGAAATAAAATTTAATTCTAAATGCAAGTTTTAATCTAAATGCACCTAATTTAGCATGATAATATAATATGTTATTAGTTCTAATGCAAAAACCAATATACAATGAATCCTACCCTAACATGCATATTACATCATGCAAATGTTGAGTGTAATCATAAAGCTAAAGCAACCAACATATCATTAGATCGATATAAGACTTCTCACCCATATGAATACTCATGCAATAAATGCAAAAGCCAACATAGAAACAATCATATGGATGATGTGGGTGGGGACAGGAAAATATGATATCCATATGGTGAAGAAAGGAATCTTGGATGAGGGGAAGGACACCAAATTAGAATTTCAGAGCCTTTCCTGCAAGCACAAAATGAAGAATAAATGACCAAGCTCAAGAACTCCCTATCATGATCATTGCTTATAATGGTATGCTTCGTGGTCGCCAGAAGGTCAAGGCAGGAAGGAAAAGGGGATAGAGGACATGGAAGGGCACAACAAATAGGTTGCTCGATATGATGGTCCCATTGGAGAGGGGCCACGATTGTGTGTTCACAATCCTGAGGGCATGACTGGGAAGAAGAGATATGTCTAATGAGAGGCACTTCCTCAACATCATACTCAGGAGGGGGAAAGGGTTCATCAATATTAGACATGAGAAAGTGTGAGGCAATGACTCGTGGATAAAGTAGCTATGTCCTTGGGATCCTAGAGAAGGCAGGGGAAAGTAAGGCTCCTAACAATGTCATTATCGGTATCATGAAAGGGACCCACTGTAACGACCCATTCCCAAGTTATACCCAAAACGATACTAGCGTGTGAACGATATAGGCATTTGATAGCTACACCTGCCTATACCGCCCACATCGCACCAGTACACCTACCTACTAATATCAAGATTACATAAATTGGGAACTTAATATTAAGATTTCAGATTTATACTAAGTTCAACTAAGTATAAATTTTATGAAAAGAGGTAATAAAAGGAATGAAATAATAAAGTTTAAACCTTAAGTTTAAAAATGAGTATGCAATATTAAAGATTAATATTAAAAGAACTTAAATAAAGTCCCAAGCTCTATAAATAAAATAACTATATAATCCCACCTTCATAAATGTATATTCGTACTCACCGTAATGTGGATCACCCACCATAAAGAAACATTAATATGAACATAAGGATGGATAAGGCCTCGGGAGGTTAGAGGCGGTGGAGGAAGATTGTTTAATTTATATTCCTATCTCAATTTAATGAAAAGTACAGCACCATAAATACAGAAAATATCACCATTAATAGGGGGAAGACCTCGGGGAAGTATGAGGCGGTGGAGGGAGCTTATTTAAGGGAGGTGATATGGAGGTTTTGGGGGAGAAAAAAGGAGGGAAATTCTGCTGAAGTTAGACTAAATTGTGAGATTGAATTTCCTGGGAGTCTCTGTTCTTCTTGGTTATCTGGGCACGGGGGCAGAGGAGACATCCTCTGGGTCTGGGATTGTTCCCGGATTGGCTGGGAGGACTTGGTTGTTTCGGTAAACTGTTTATCTACCCACAATATCTGCATCTCGGGAGGAGAGCCACCATCTAAAATCATCAACCGTGTTCCAGGTACTCCTTTTATGTATATAGTTGTTTCTCAATTTAATTTCACTGTTTATTTCCGCTGATTTTCATTGAAATACCTTACTGATGAATATATACTTAGTTTAATATGGGTTTTAAATTAAATTTCTGTGTAAGGGATATTACATTTGGTATCAGAGGGCAATTCAAACCCTCTTACGACCTTATAGGCCCATTAAAAAAAAAGCTGCTGCTGGTATAAACTAGTCTCTGGTTGTTCCAAATCTAAAACTGCTGCATAAACAATTACTTTTGTGTCTCTGTTCAAACGCCCAATCTTAATGACCGGTTAGATCTGCCAGTTTTGGGTTGCCCAGGAGTTGAGCCCTTCCCAGATCCAATCGAACCATAGATGAGGTATCCTCCAAACTTTGGACCAAACAGTTGACTTGTCAGTCCCCTATCGCCTATTACACATGCAATTACTGGCAATTTCTGTTGTTACATAACCTGTACAGGACGAAAACAATTTAACCTTAATATAAAAAATACAGAGCAATTCCGTCCTGCAGAGAATGCTCTGGAAGAAGCTCTGCCCTTAAATAGCATTGGGCTGTCCTCTGAAGTTTTTCCTTTGAAGCAGTCGAAAAATGATCCAGATGGCTCTAATGATGAAATGGAACCATATGCAAGGAGACGTGAAATTTAAACAAAGTCTAATGGATCACCAAAATTCAATGAGAAGTTTCAGAACATGTTATGCATTAACTGTGAGAGCAGTTCCGTGTTTCCAGACTTTCAAGAACCATATAATGTGACGTGTGCATATTTACAAAGGGAAGTCAAAGAGGCAACAAAATC